>CAUYPK010107359.1:0-87939 GCA_963574355.1 Loris lydekkerianus | reverse complement strand
GCTTTCACATGAAGGCTATAACCCAACTATACCACAAGACTATGGGGAAAGGGCCAAGGAAGGGGAAGGGAGGGGGGAGGTTTGGGTGGAGGGAGGGTAATGGGTTGGGCCACATCTATGGTGCATATTTTTATCTATAATTAAAAAAAAAATTCTAGACAAAATTAACTGCTCTAAGTTTTGTAAATGAACTATGACATGTGCTTTGTTAGGAGGGGGAAGAATTTCCAAGGGGATGGATGATCTGTCGTGAAAGGGAGACAGCATCTGAGACTACCTGGTAATCACCGGTGTGCACTTAACCAGCAATGGCACAATGGGACACAAGACAGAGGAGCCTGGGAAAAGGCAAAAAAGTGGGAAACACACATTTCCAGGGGTCAAGGAGAACATCAGAGAAGCTGGAAAGGGTGAGTTAGTGTTGGACAAGGAATAAGGGTGGATTCATATTAAAAAGGACTTTGGACGCTACCCTAAAAATTCAGACTCAATCTTTATGTAATTGAACATCAAAACTTTCAAGCTCTTATTACACAAATGAAATTTTAATAAAGCTGAAATCTTTATCATACAACTTCAATAATTCTCTAATCACAAAGTAAAAATTTTCATAAAATAATTGCAAACCATACATTGATTTCTAACATCATTCTGCCATTGCTCGGAATAAAAATCAACTTGACTTTTGCCAACACAGGTTGGGCAGGCAATCTGTGGACGTCAATACAGGACCAGTGCAAAGCAGGTACTCCATAAACAGGTGAGTAGTTTTCTATTCCCAGAGGACCTATGCCAACGTCAGGCAAATGAAGTAAAGTAAAATTTTGAAGTTTAAGGGATATCAAAAGAATTTTTTTCTTCCATATACCATGAAAATTTGGGATCTTCAAATATTCCCTACACCCATTTTCAATGTGTGTGTGTTTTTTTTTTTGTTGTTGTTGTTATTGTTGTTCATGGCAAAATGGAGATTATACCAGGGTTATTTCATTGATGATAAATTAGCCTTAATTTTTTTCAGGAAAAAATTTTACTTACCATGATCGCATTAATGTACACAGCTATGATTTAATATTAATAAAAAAAAGTTTTTACTTAGCATATGAGAAAAAAGGGGAAAAAAGTGTTTGGAAACAATCCCAACATTTAGACTTGACCCCTTAAAGTAAATTCCGTTCTCAAATATCCGCTAGTCTGTTAATTTTCATCAGAGTATAGTTGTAAATGGATTATTGCTTCCACTGCCCTGTAAACCTTATTGCAGCATTCTGCTCTTATGAACCGCATGGAATGAAATCCTTCAAGAACATCCAATTTTAACCCCATTGAACAAGAGGCCAGAATTTTACTTGTGTCCAGGCGTTAGACCAACGTCTCAGAGGTGAGGTGCCTAGAAAGAACAGTGTGTATGTGTCTAATGCTGGAGTGCTGATTTTTAACACTCTTTTCTGTAGTTATGTGAGCTGTTTATATGTCAGTACTACACCAGAAATCCTTAAGACTATCTGTATTGTCAGAGCAGAATAATTTAGGAAGTCTTTGTTGAGTCCCTTCTAGGCATCTAGAATTTCACGTTTAGGGGCAAAAAAATTAAAGATCAAAATGAGGAAAGTATGTTTCCTTTCCTTTAAATTTGCAACGAAGCTCCAATTTATTAATAAATGTGTAAGTATATGGTAAGATATTTCTAGGAAATAAGAAAATGTGACATAGAACTCAAAACAAACATCTTCCCTTCTCAAAAGTCATTTTAGTGAATTTCTGAAGGAAACAACAAAACAGTTTCTAAGAAAATTAAAATTCTGAAAAAAAAAAAAACAAAAACAAAAACACAACTCATCCTGAAAGCAAAATCCACAAAATCCTACTTGCAAACTTGCAGACGTCTGCCTTACTCGCTCATAAATTTGGCTCTAAGTGCCATAATTCTAGATAGAGAGGACTTTAGCACCATGCAACTCTCAGCGAGGCCATGGTAGGTAGGCTGCATGAGCACACTCAAGTAGGCTAGACACACACACACACACACACACACACACACATACACACAGGCTTACTGATTTACAGGCATGACTAATTTTTCTTCTTCAAAAACTGCAGTCCACCCCCTTTTGGAAGTCTTCCAGACCACCAGCTTCTGAGATATGCAGGGGCTGATGGAAACCACACTCACTCAGACACACACCTAGAAAACCCTCAGAAAGGAGGTAGGACTGTGTGTCTCACACATCAGCCTTCTCATCCCAAGGTCACACACTGCCCAGTCCCCCTTTCTGCTTTCCCAGGGGGTCTCCTGTCTCAGCTTTTGACTTTCTTTAGTGTATCCATCTAAAAAACTATAAACTTTGGTGTTTCTGGTTGTGCTGCCATATTATGAGTGTAGTATGCAGAGGTGAAATCTCCCTCCTATGATGGAGTCAGTGCTCCCTAGAATAGTTTTCTGTACAGAGAGCATAGAGCCCTGATGTAGTGGTGACGTGTGAGCATCGTGCCCACTTAATCCAGAAAATCCTACTGAGCTACAGTTACATAGTCTTCCACCGCCAGAAGGAAGGCCACCAAGAATCACATATCAAAGTCACCTGCTATGCGTCATTAAGTTAAAAACAAGATAACAGCAATGATACCTCACAATATTTTGGTGACTGTAAAACATGAGCAACAGAATTACATTAATTTTAATGATTTGTTTTTTTAATGTTGCAAAATTCCCATTTACTTATTTGCTTTCATTACCAAACGTCTTATAGCTTTTATTTTATTTTTATTGTTTTTAAGGCAAGCATAGAACAAAGTTTATTGAGGAGGAGGAAGGGCAGGTTTACAAAGTAAGAGCAAGATACGGGCTTATAGAGCAAGACAGGTTTACCATAAACAGCAGGGTAAGTAGGTAAACAAGCCAAAGTCTTACAACTTTTAAAAGGTGTAATATTATATTAGAACTCAAACTATCAAAATATTTAACACAATCTCCTCTTACTTATAGTATACAGTTTTTTAAAAATCATTGAATTATAAGCAATTTGGTTAAGATTACATCAGAGACACATGACAGGCAAAGGGGACACCAGCAAATCACAAATATTCCTTGCAGGCCTGCAGCCCTCGGCAGGGCAGAGGCTTTGAGGAGACCGCTGGCCTTGCCCCCCAGGAGCTCTAAATACTGGAGGACTCACGTTGGACTGTATCATGCTTCCCTCTTTGCAGTCACTTAGTGTTGTGCACCCTGACAGTTTGATGCTGTCAAATCAATATCTTTCATTTCTTGCCACTTTTCCTCCCTCATTTAATAATATGCAACAGAACAGCTCATAAAGTCCAACTCAGCCCACATCAAAAGATCCACTTCAAGCCTTGCTTTGCAACATATGCGATTCACCTACAGTCGGTCAGAATCTTGTCGTGGACACTCCCAAGATTTATTAGGGAATTAAGTGTCCTGAGAGATTGGGAGCCATTTCTAGGAGTTTGATTGAATATCAGAAAATGACTTTGATACTCATAAGAATCTTGAGAGATCTGGAGATTCCAGAAAAGGCTTCTAATCATCTCTACAAATATGGAAAGTGAGACCCACAGAGCTTGACTTACCTAAGGTAACACAATTACTGACAAGTTCTGGCTATGTGGCATCACAGCTCACAGCAACCTCCAAAGGTCAAGTGATCATCCTGCCGCAGCCTCCGAGTAGCTGGGACTACAGGTGCCCATGACACCAAGCTAGTTTTTTATTTTTAATAGAGAAAGGGTCTCATTCTTGCTCAGGCTAATTTCAAACTCCAGAGCTCAAGGGATCCTCCTGCTTTGGCCTCGCTGAGTGCTGGGATTACAGACATGAGCCACCAACACAGCCTCTTTATCAAAGTTGTAAAATAATTACTACAAAGTCAGAGTAAGATATATACACATATTATATATCATAACACATGTTATATACAATGAACTTACATTTAATTGTGCCGCATGTATCTCTCCAAATTGTTGAGACCTTCAAAACTGTATTTCAAAACAAACCTTCAGAGCTAAATATCTAAGGGTTGTAATACAGTACAAAAAAGTCTTGGAAACCAAAGCTTAATTTTTGGTACTGCTTCACATAGATTGTTGTTAACATGCCACAAGCCGTAGACACTTAAAAATACTGTTTAATTTTCTTTAATACATTTCGTTTTATGGATCTGAAATGGCCATCAGACAATAGTACAGCACTTTCCATAAGGAATAAATTGTAACTGCTTGACAAAAAACTCTTTTTATGCTAGAAGAGGGAAATATAAAAATGTCTTTTTCATATAATTATATTAAAAAATGTGTTAGTATGTTCTCTCATATTACAGCTGTTAGAACGTTTTTTTTTTTTTTAAGCCACTGACTTAAGAGCTTTTCTTTTCTTCCTCATTTTTTCCTAATTAATTTCTGTTCAACCAAAGAATTCTTTCCTTTTATGGCTTCTGCAATCATAGCAGTGCCTTCATAAAATGAGCAAGCCCATTTCTGAGTTCTACCCTTCAAAAAAGGAGGATGGGAGGGAGATACGAAGGTTTCTAAGAAGTGAGCTTTGCCATTTGGGTGACAGCCCTCCTTTGAGGAGAGTTGATGAACCTTTATTATCCCTTACAAAAATTCAAATCTTCTTTTACTCAGAGAGGGACAGTGCTCATACCCAGAGGAATATAATCTTTTAAAGATATTAACAGCTTCACAAACTCTACCGTATACAAAAGCAACCGTTATTAACAAACTTACTACATGAGTTCTGATAATCATCTTGTTTATGTTTATAATTATTTGCTAAATGTGTTTTTAAAAAGAGGTGGAATGAATTTAGAATGTTGCTGTGTTTTTTGTTTTTTGTTTTCCCCAAGAGATTTCTGTTCTGGTGTTTTCTCATATTCAGTTTAGATTTTGTTTGTACTTTAAATCCAGGATTAATGGAGTTTTCTTATGCACTTTGCAAAGTTTACAGACCTTTATTTTTAATCTGTTTTTTCTTTTTATGCTTTGAATAACTGCATTTCTTTTTAAAGAATAAGGAAAGCAAGTCTGTTTAATTAAATAATATAGTCAAACAACTGCTCTTTTTACAGTACTATTGCTTCTCTATTAAAAAAAGAAGGCAAGGCATAAAATGCAACTAATTACATTTATTAAAGTTCTGAAGAAGCAGCGTTATCTCTGCCAACACTTCCTACCTCCACCCGCACACCAACTGCCTGCATTTTAGGAAATCTGGAGAAATGAGATGCCTAACACAAATTATTCAATAAAGTAGAATTCTATATAGAAATAGATAATATTTATGAGATACATTAGTGTATTTTTTACCAAAGTATCTAAGCTCATATAAACAGAACTTCTAAAAAGCCACCTATCTCACTGACATGAGCTGGCATCCAATTAAGACAAAGGCAGTAATCAGTATTGATCACAAAGTTAATACATTGGCTGAACTGGAATGCATTCATTCTGCGCACAGACAACATGGTTTAACATTACTCACCAGTAAATAATAAGTTACAAATGTAAGAAGTTTCAGTGAAGTAAGTAATTTTCAGTTATTAAAAATAAGCAAGTAAACTTCTATTATTCAAACAAGGGTACGTGTGAAACTTAGTGAATGTGGAATATGATTGTCTTAACACAATAACTAAGAAAATGCCAGGAATGCTATGTTAAGCAGTGTGATGAAAATGTGTCGAACTGTTTATAAAACCAGTGCATGTTGCCCCATGATCGCATTATGATCTAATGATCATAATCAAAATCACACAGCTATGATCTAATACTAATTTTAAAAAAAAAAAAAACAAAAAAACATAAACCCAATTTCCTTAAGTATGAATTGAATGGCCTTGATCAATATCTATTAGCAGTAATTGTTTTAAAACAGGACATTTTACAAGAGGAAGAATTAACAAGGTATATATTTTTAACATGATTATATATCAATTTCCTCTAAATATTTTTTCTCTTGCACTCTTAAACTTGCTTAACTTACCCTACATTTTAACTGACTACTGACCGAAAGGTAATGAGTGTGTTTTATCTCCCATGCTGTCTATACACACACGTACATACCAGCACGGTGACACTTGCAACAGGAAACTGAAAACATGAAACAATCCTTTTAATACCTGAGGCCGAAAACACAATTTAACAAGAAGAGATTTTCTTTTATTTCAACAAATTGTGTAATTTCTCCATTTTAGCATCCATATATTTATATATACAGGAAGCCTGACCATGTGCTTAAATAATCCAGGCTAGAATCCATTACTTTAATTATCTTACACCGAGCACACAAATCTAATGTGTTGGTAAATGTAGCTTTCTTACCAAAAAAGCATATTCTAAATGCATTTTCCTTTCAAAACAAGCAAGACACCCTACTGTCAGGCAGTTGTATTTTCTGTATATGACTGGTATTTCATTTTGAATTATTTGAGCACATTTCAAAGTGTACACACTGTAACAAGAGGTCAAGTTTCACTCAGTGAAATCGATTCAATGTAAGCAGCAGAAATTTCCACCGAGGTAAGGAAATTGCCTTAAAGTCAGCTGGCATCATTTTGTTTCAGCTTCTTGCTTGGAGCGGTGGGACCAAGAGCCTACAGGGTTCTGTGCGGCCCTGTGTGACTTTGAAAAGCACAAGTCTTGATGTAAGTATAGCTGACGAGCCCTCCGTGTTCTGAGACTGCGCAGAAAAGACTCACAAGATAGCAATGGCTAGCTAAAAGGCCTTTGTTGTCTAGGTAAGAATGAGGTCCCCTCACCCCTTTTTGAGTTCTTCACTCAAACGCTGACCTTAAATTCAGAAAAGCGGAAGATACAGTGTGACTCATCCTGCCTTTGATCAAGATCCCCAATATAGTCTAAATAACAGATCATTGTAAGGAATATGTAAAACGGTCTCTGTTCAAACAGTGATAAGTGTTTGAAAAGAGTACTCTGTTTGTGCTGTGGTGCCATCAACTAAAAACTTTGTTCAGTTGTTGATCAGAAGCCGAAGATGGCACTAAAGCTAATGAAACCGAGAAAATAGGTTATATTGCTTGGATGACTACACAGATCAAAGGAAGTAAAGGAAACAACCTTAACACTGACGGGAGATCCCCCAAGCCAAATTTGCCACTCTTCCTTTGACAGCTTCTGTCCTCCTTCCAAAAATCTGTATAGATGTTTTTCACATGATTAAAACAAAATAATTTTAGCTTACAGAAGAAGAGAGATGACTCCTAGTCATGAAGACCACACAATTTCTTCTTTGTAAGGATTGGGTAGGTGGGCTCATCTATACCCAAAATAAGACCGAAAAGTACTGGATTATACATGTATGCTGGCGATGTTTATCTAGAAAAGGTTTGGTTAAATTCTAAAGCACACTTTTTCTTTTCTTTTCTTTCTTTCTTTTTTTTTTTTCTAAGACACAGTCTCTGTCGCCCTGGATAGAGTGCTGTGGCATCATAGCTCCCAACAACCTCAAACTCCTGGAGTCCAGAGATTCTCCTGCAGGAGCCTCACAAGTAGCTGGGAATACAGGCACCTGCCACCATGTCTGGCTAGTTTTTCTATTTTTAGTAGAGATGGGGTCTCACTCTTGCTCAGGCTGGTCTCCTGAGCTCCTGAGCTCAAGTGATCCACCTGTCTCTGCCTCCTTAGGTGCTAGGATTACAGGTGTCAGCCACTGCTTCTGGCCCACTTTAACATTCTCAGGCACTCAAACTTGCGTTACAGTAGTAAAACATCCACTTTTTTTCCCAAACATAGTACTCAACCATGCATTCTCATGCATCCCTTTACAGTTGTAATTACATTTTTGGTATCACCAAGTATATTTATTAAGTGCTTAGAGATTTTTGGTGCTTTCATATGATTTTATCGTACTTCTACATCAAATTGTAAACTCTTCAAAGAAAGCAATAGCCCATGTAACTCCCCAGAGGCCTTGCAGACTGATCCACATACTCAGTAAAAAGATGTGATTAACTTCTATCCCAGAAATTTCAGTCTCAGAACCCTAGGGATCCACAAGGACTGAACTTGTAATAACCTTCTAGTACAGCCTGCTTAAAAATCTTTGTGTACAAAAATATTTTGCTTGTCTAACCTGAAGTTCTCTTGCTATAATTTCAAACCAGCTCTTAGTAGTATTGAACTTTTTAAAGTGGAGGAATCAAATTGCTGGTCAGCATGTTACAAAATTTATAAAACATTTCTTTTGGACTAATAAAGCAGACAGAACTACCACTTTCTTTATCAAGATGAAAACATGTAACTATTGGTTTTTCTCATATAAATGTAGCAAATACCATTTGTAGTTTTAGTACAGAATATATTTTAACTTTACTAAGCTCAGATAGTAGAGGATACTCACGTGTTTCCTATTTATTCCCCACTAAAGAACAGATGTAAAAGACCAAGTAAGATAGAACACTATAAAAAATAAAATAACAAATATGTAAAACAACTCGATGTGTATTCGTTTAATATGACTTGATAACATTAGCTGCTTTTTCAGAAATAACTCACTATTTTGCCATGCTTCCACTTGGGACAGTTCTGTCAATATGCATATAGTTCAGAACATGGTAAAAATGAAAATGCTGATTAAAAAATGGACATGTTTTCTGGTCTCTCAGTATGTTAAACTTTAGCTGAAATAACTAGAAAAGAAGGAAAGGAAATTATTCTTTCCCAATTCATTCCTTATCATTCCAGGAGATTTCCTTGGATTTCTTGGGACTAGAAATTATTTTTACCAAAGTAGTCCTTGGTCCCATAACTGCGTATGAATGAATTGTTATCAAGGTCTTTTCTTCAAGCAAGAACTATGGACAAGGTCTTCTGGTTTTGAACATGAAAACACAGAATCCTTTAAATAACTGGTTAAAAACAGGGCAGAATCATCGAGGTTGGTTTTGTGTTGATGAAGGTAGCCTTCAGTATCGCCCAGGAAACTCTAGTTTCTTCTAAAATGCAGTTCTAATCCTTAAAACCCTAATTTCACCTTAATTTTCTGGAACTCTATATTTTTCAGTTGCTGCTATTGATAATACTGTAAGTTCACTGTTATAGTTTCCTCATCAAATTGATGGATATTTCTCCTAATCAGAATAAGCATTCTGTCCTATAAACATATTCTTTTTGCCCATATTATCTTATTTTTCTATGTGCCACCAAAATTAACCAACATAGTTATTGAATTCAAATTCTACATTACAGAAAGTGTTTGTCCTGAGTCTTCCTTAGCTAATCATAACAGATTATTGTTATATCAAATTTAAATTATATTGCATGTCTGTTGTAATGTTTGGATAATTATAAAAATCAGCGACGTTTAAAATAACTAACAAGGTGTCTTGACGGTTCTTTTTATACAATCTTACTTCATCCTATCAGCCCTCTTAGGAGGTGGGAATTTTACAGGGATGGAAGCTCAGAGAAGTTACCTGCCCAAGAACACACAACATTAACTAGTGGAGCTTAACTGAGAACCCAGGGAGTGTAGGCCCAAAGTTAAGGCTTGGAACATCACTGCTGTGGTAGGCAAGCTCATGCTTGGCCATTTGAAATACAGTAGAACCCCTGTAAGGTGACCACCCAAGAGACTGTCACAGGCTGGTCAACGTAAAGATCTAGGCCATAAAGATCTAGGCCTGCTGCACTGATAGGAACATGTGGAGCACGTCCGTTCTATGAGAATTAGGTCAACCTGAGGAGGGGGTCAGTGTAAGGAGATGTCAGCTTGGAGGTTCTACTGTAATTAGGTCCATAAAAGATGCTTACAGTCTGAGAAATCATTTTCCTAGTGTAGAACTACATTGTACCTGTGTCTGAACTATTACATGGTCATCCCACAACAAAATTTTCTATTAGGGCAATCTTATTTTTAGTAGCCATACATTTTGTCATTTAGTACCATTACAGATCCTCTACTGAGACCAAGAAATCCATGCCTCAATCTTTTATGTATTTTACTGTCCTGATCTTATTCTTCCTAACTTTGTGCAGGACAAATTTGGTATTTAAAAGCTCAAGTTTGGAAATTAGTGACCAATAGTCATTAACACTCTAACTGGAGTAGTGCATTCACTCAAAATAGGAATAAAATTGTTTTGGTATAATTTAGGCATCACAGAATAACCAAAGAGATTCTTGAAGGAAGAGATCACTCTTGAAATATCATATGAAAAAAAAAAGAAAGAAAGAAAAAGAAAAAACCCGCCCTCTGTTGAAATCAACTCTCAATTTTCTTACTCTTTTTCATTGCTAATCTATGAGGGTACCACCATCCAAATGGAGAGTGCAATATTTTCAACAGCAAAAATTCCCTGGAAGAACAAAGTGAATTTTGTAATTTATGTTAGGATTTCCTTCCATCAGAAAACTGTTTACATCTTGAGCACGTGGACATGTTGATTTTTGTTTGAAAGCAAAAGGACACGCTATCTATTAAATTCTTTCAAAACCAAAACTAAAAAAACACCACATTTTAAAAACAAACAGAACATGAGGTAGAAACATAGTAGAATATTTACAACTGATTTATTTTTCATAAAGTGTTATTGGTGATTACGCATTATACTATAATTTTACAATTAAAGCAGTGCTGAAGAATCTGACGCAATATGAAACGTGTATATTATAAACAGTCGTCTTGAATTCACAGAGGTGGTCTACACATGAATAAAGCCAATCTTAACCAAACTGCCATTAACTCTGCTGAAAATCTGTAACTTTTTTTTTTTTTTAAGTAAATAGCTTCCACAGGGTCAAACTATTTTAATTTATATCATGGAATTTCCTTCCGTAATATTACTTTGTGCCACTTTACATTTTTCTGAACAGGGTTGATTAACTTTATAAAAAGGTGCTCAAATACTGAGATTTGGTTTTGATCTCCCCACTAATACTGGTTTTGTTAAAGAGCTGGGCTCTGAGGATCCCGCAGAGAAAAAAGAGGAAAACAATTAAAGACTCCCACAGGAGGGCCTCATCTTTCAGCAAAGATTTGGGGAACATTCTCATTCATGGCCAGTGACAGTCAAATGCCTTTCAAGGGTGTTAGTTTAGTGAGCCATGGCAAGGCTTTGGTTTTCTATTATTTCTTATTGTTAGGTTCAAGGTTCAAGGGGAAGAGGAAAGGAAGGAATGAAACAGTCCTGATTAGTTTATGTATATAGAATACTCGATTGCAATTCCTAAGAAAGTTGTTTCATTCTTAGTCTTAATGTTTCATTAGTTTATTTGGTCAGCAGGTTTTGATTTGTTCCACAAAGCTGGCTCATTATGTCTATGTAGGTTAAAACAAACAAACAAAAAAACTAGGTTACTGCTACTAAAATTTTAAAAAATTCATGAAGAAGTCTTCTGAAGTCAGGTAACAGAAAGTAAACACATACACACATATATTGTATATGTGTGTAAAATAAAACAAAATAAAAATTAATGAATTGATGTGATTTGTTAAGGTGAAGAGCAATACGTTTTGTTCTTTTTAATAAAAGAAAAATTAAGTGCCACTTAACTCTTTTCCTGCTAAGAGTATTTCTGGAAATAAACAAAGGCAATAAAAAAATTATCAAGAACAATAAAAAATAATTTATATTTTTATATGTGTAATGAATATAATTGAAGTTTAAAAGGCCTGGACATTTATCACACAAAATGACTTTATGAAATTTAATCAACTTAAAAAATATAAAAATACTGTCTGTACTTTATAAATAACGTCACAAGATGCTATAAAGGTAGATGGGAAGATTTAATCACTGCACAAATGTATGCTAAAGAAAGATGATATGGAAATATTTCAAAAAGGTAACTAAAGTGTAACAGATAAATATTAACTCTAGAGGGGGAAAAAGGGAGGAAATTAACAGAGAGACATGGTGAGATTATCATTCTCCATATTTATGTATCGAAATATCAATATTTTCAGGTTCAACTTATATTGTAGACCACACCCCCCAAAAAAAACACAAATTAAAATGTTATGAATGAAAATAAACTTTCCAAAGCAGCATTTTCTTCAAAGTGTGCATTAAGAAAAAGTCCCTTCAATTATTATTATTTTTTTTTTTTTTTTGGCCCTGAAAGTAGGTTTCATTTCAATTTCTAGTGTGCTTGCAACTGTAAGTATTAAGGACTCCAGTACCACAAACACTTAAGTGAATACTTAAAACAAGCTGTAATTTAGCAAAGTAGATTCCTGTCCATACTAACAAAGCTGACGCTATCTAACCTTCTGAGGGAAGAACACAGATTTGACTGTGAGGTCTGAAAACATGACAAAAGCGAGCAATTATTTCTTTTTTAACTAAGCCACAAACATATTCAAAACTCATGTAAAAGTTTAAAATTAAAGAAACATCGTAAACCCAATTTGACTTATCGTGTTTTAAAAATAAACGATATTTAGAAGACAAAGATCACATTGAAAAACATTTTTCACACATAAATCTATACACACAAACATGCTTTCTGAACTTCAAAGTTGAATTACAGGATTAAGTAAAATGTATTCAGTGAGAAGGAAGTGACAGCTCCAAGGCAGAGACTCCTTTGAGGTTTGCAATACTTTGTTGCTCTGTTATATAAATGATCACAGTGTATTTTATAGGTCTTAAATGTTAATAATAGATGTATTGATTTTTTAAAATTTCCTGTTCTAGCATATATTGCTATATAGTATACAGCAGTTATTCCTAAATTGCCTTTAAGGATACAGCCATTGAATTAAGAAATGCCTCTACAGTAATTTTTTTTTTTTTTCATTCTAGCTGTGGGAGAAAGGGATATTTTAAAATTAACTCAATGAAAAAACAAGACCACGTACCGTGGACTCAGTCCGGTTTGGGTTCATCTTGGCCGTACACGAGTTTAAATGAACAGGCATTATGTAAATAGGCATTGCTAAATAAAAGGCAGTTCTCTTGTGTTAATCCAAAGCCTGGGGTGTTTTTAGAGCAGGCTGGAGACAATCCCAGACACCTGGCTTTTGAAAGACCACCAAGGGTATCCCTACAAGAGGTCCTTAAAAGCATTTTGAAAGTATCATTTAAATACACGATTTAGATACGTTTTGCTCAGCAATTTTTAACATTTTAGTTATTTAATATAAAAAAAAAAAAACTTCCCACCTTAAGGATAACGCACTGTTCTTCTGTCAGTCAATACCTAAGAATTAAAATCATGTAAAGGATTTGGTTGAAAACAACTGATTTCACTTACTGTTCTAGTAAGTGAAGACCTCTGCTTAAAAATATTTGGAATTGAAAATTTACATGTGTATGTTGGTGAGGTATTATAACTGCATATCCAGAAACTAACTAAAAAAATTTTTTTTAGATTCCTAAATGTGCCCAGGGTAAAATATACAGCCATAAATGTTTGGGGAAAGTTGGAAGCCTCAAAGACATTGTTAGAAAATAACCAAGAAATTTTCTCTCTCTCCTTTTTTTTTTTTTTTTTAATTAATACTTAGGTAACAAATTCAACTTAAAATTTTAAAACTATTTAACTAACACATTCCAAAGGGGAAACACACATATTATGAGAAGTTGTCAGACCAAAAACATGAGACTCCCTGAACACACAAGGCCCAGATCTTACGCAGTGTTAGTATGTATATTTATAGCTTCATATTTCTTTAATTCTATTAAATTTGTCCATGAAGGTTGGCTACTGTCACTTTGTTTCAATCACTACAAAAGCCACAAAGAAGATCAACAGTGCTGGGAAGGTAATGATCTTTCACTGGCCTCCCAGGAGCTGGTTGTAAAATTTATTAGGAAAGTTCTATCTCTGGCCTACATAATTTTTTGGCAAGGCAGTAGAAATTGATGCCATCTATCTAAAAGAATAAAGTGGGCAATTTAGTTATCTGAATGTTCTCAGCCACCACAAATCTTGGAGACATTTGGGGTTATTAAAGGCAGAGAAGTTTGAGTTGTGAAAGAGCAAGCAGAGCATGTAGTTAACAGCTGTTACACACTTAAATAGGTTGCTCTGTTTTGCAGGATGAAACATAATTACAAAGTACCAGTCCGGCCTGTGGGGTGCTTATAATCTATTAGGAAAATACACACATTCTGCGTATGTGAAACACTTTGTGTTTTAACAGGAGCTGACCCCAAAAGCAAAAAAATTCATAGCAAAACATATAAAATAGTGGACAAAAATTTATGTCTTTTGCCCATGAATTAAATTCCTTGATTTCTCAGGAACCATTTAAATGCTGTCTGATCTGAATGTCAAAATTTTTAATAAGCAACATCAACTTAAGTAGTTTTGAGAGTAGAGTAAAACAAAATTTATGTCCAACATGCCATTATATACAGCAGCCCCTCCACAGCTGACCAAGTCTCCACACTGGCCGCCTCCGTAAGTTTTCACAGACCCAACGTGAACCACATGTCCATGTCAGTACAGCAGGCCTAATTCCCTAAGGTGACCACCTCCGTTTGCTGACCAGTTAGTTACAGTTGGCCTACTTAACAGAGGCTCTACTGTAATTTTAAATAAAATTCCTTTTTTATTTCAATCATGATTCAAAGTGAACACTGCAATTGTCCAATCTGAGAATTTTCAGGGTAGTTTCATAGCAGAAATGTCCCCCAAATAGGTAAGAGTCTGGAGCGATAATTTGCTAAAGCCAAAGAACAGTGGGCAGAGATGGGGCCTGGGGCATGATTCTCTGCGCAACTCCACACTGATTCAGAATAGGAGCTCGAATAGGGGTGGGCAGAAGAATTTGTAAGCTATTTTTTATTGTGAAAATGAAAGTTTGGGGGGCTACTTATTGTATGGTTCAGTTTTGGACCATCACATACTAAAAACAATTAAATGTGTCATTGAGTCTCAGGGTCTTCATCAGGCAGTGGATGGTAACGCCTCATATAAGAAAAGGGATACAAAGAGCCTTTACCAAGCACTGCCTGAGACACGGCGCCAGCACCACTGAGCTACACTCAGGACAGAGGACCCTGCTCCTTGCTGCACCCCGTGCGAGTTCACATGGGCCTTATCTCACTTGTAATTGATTCTCCTACATCATTTTTGCATGTATTTTAACTAACCATCTCTAAAATTCTCAAATCTTATGCATGCCCATCTCCCAGGCATGAAGAAAATAGTGTATCAAATTTTTAAAATGTGTATGTAATAAGAGTTCTGCCAACACATTATATAAATGTCAGTGATTATTTTAACAAATAATTATAATTTACTTTAAAACTTGTGATTCTAAAAGAATATTTTGAAGCCAAAGAATATCGTATGGATTCATTTCAATAATATTCGTAATAGCAATTAGCGCTTCTTGAATGTTAATTATGAACAAGGTATGATTCTGACACCTTTACATATGAAAATTCGTTAAGCACTCATTACAAACCTATGAGATAAGTACTTGGATTTTTTTTTGAAGATGGTGACACTGAATGACAGAGAGTAGGGAATTTGCCCAAGTCACACCGGCAATCAGTGGTGGAGATGTAATTCAAACATAGGCGGTTTTGCTTCAAAGGCCACATGCTTAACCACTAAGTTATACTGCCTCTAAACCATGCCCCTCACAGGTGCAGCCAGCCCCTACTGCAACCAGCCCCTACACCAGTGCTTCTCAACCTTCCTAATGCCACAATCCTTTAATACAGTTCCCCGGGTCACAACCCACAGGTTGAGAACAGCTGCCCTACACTATGCATTTTGCTTTTCATTGTCTAAGAGTGTGATTTTTTTCTTTTTGAGACAGGGTCTCATTTTGTCGCCCTGGGTAGAGCGCCATGGCATCATAGCTCACAAGAACCTCAAGTTCTTGGGCTCAAGTGATCCTCCTTCCTCAGCCTCCTGAGTGGCTAGGACTACAGGCACCCGCAACCACCTGGCTAGTTTTTCTATTTTTAGTAGAGACGGGGGTCTCACTCTCGCTCAGGCTGGTCTCGAGTTCCTGAGCTCGAGTGATGTACCTGCCTCAGCCTCCCAGAGTGCTGGGATTACAGGCGTGAGCCATCATCTTAAGAGTGTGAACTTAAAGAATGATGTTTACCCAGTACATTTCATGAGGCCTAACTCACTAACTAAAACATCATTAACTACAACTAAACAATAAGCTAGAACTGGAAACATCATGAACTAAATTGTTGAGGGAAAGTTAATTTAGATCCTATGAGTCACTCTGCAGCACACAATGGCTGAAGGTACCAGGCAACAATCCATTAGGTGGGCAGCAGGAGGTCATTCCCATCCTGTAGGAAAGACCCTGCTCTCAGACCCTGAGACACACTGCCAGCGGCCACGAGCACCAGGTGCACCCACAGCTGCTGCAAAGACACGCTGAATTTCCATAGAAGATGACTGACTTTTCAAATTTAGTGGCTCAGCAAGTCAACTCCAGCAGCTCTTCTCACACTGCCCTGGTGAAGACAAAGTGGGCTAAGCCTTCCAGAACAATCATCTTCAGGAGACACACCATCCTAGCAGCATCTGGCCCTATGCCAGGGAAAAAACTAACAGTGAAACAGCTAAAACCTTTCCTGTGTGCTGGTATCTCTTTGGCAGAGGGAAAATGGAGGAGGGTCTTCTCTTAAGTTATTTTCAGATATTTTAAATAGGCCACACTCCTATGGGCCTGCCCCTTTACCCTGACACTTCAGTGATATAGCACTTAGGGATTTTGCCTTGATTTCAGAATTATGCAGTGATGAACAACTTTTTTTTTTTTTTTTTTTTTAATAGAAACGCTTACAAAATCTTCTTTTGTGTTCACTAGTCTGTAGACTTTTTGTGGTTTGCAAATGTACCTATGTATCTATACACCTTTTCAATAAAGCAGAGGCCTGAGATAATAAAATGAATAGGGCATCAGGCTTAGCCAGCCAATGAAATTCTTTAAAAAAAAAAAATAGCATAGTAGGTTGTGAGGAGTTACTAATGAAATTAATTTCTAACATAGTGAAAAGATAAAACATACTATAATCATGTTATCTGTCTCAAAATGCATTTTCAGAAACATTGTTATGGGCCAGGTTCTTCCTCGGCGAATTTAATTCTCAGACTTGCAAACACAGAGAATAACAGATTGCAAGTTCATTAAGCTGCTGGCGGTCTTTAAAGGTTTTCTTTTTTTTTTTTTTTTTCCTACTTAGAGATAACGTGTAACAAATTAAGTATTCCAATTGAAATAATGAAAATATCAATACTTGTAATAAAACTTTTCTCAAAAAAAAAAAAAAAATGAAACCAGGAAAATGAGTGGAATAAAAACGTTTTCCCCCTCCCTTTAGACGTTCGTTCAATTGGAAAGGAGACCAAACTTAAATTATAGCTACCAATTAATTTTCTACCCTGGAAAGTGAAATAAGCATCTTTCATTAAATTGGATATTAAAGCTCATTGGTTATACAAGGAACCTCCAGATTAATGGACTAGAGTTCTCCAGTTTCAATTATTTTCTTGATTTCCTAGTATCAGTTCAACTGCCTCCTGTTCCCCGGTGGGGTTCAATGTCACTGTCTCACAGAGTCTAAATGACTGTTTCCAATATTGTGAGTCACTCAAGTTATCTGAGATTGAGGGGCACAAACTCCTTGTGAAAGGGGCATGTGTGTATGCGTGTGTAGGAGTGAATCAGACGCGATGAAATCAAAAGTAAAACAAAGCAAAGGGTGCCTACGAGAGTAGGCAGCTATCCAGAGCTTTTGTTCGGAAGCTATATATACTTAGATTCTTGTTTCAAGAATCCCAAAAGATTAAGAAGGAAAAATAAGGAATCGGTTCTGAGCTAATACTGTATATGGATTAAATTTCTAAACACTATCTGTTCGTTTCTATTTTCATGAAATAGAAATAATGCTTACTCTTACACTGTACTGCCTTTAATATCCAAAATTTATATAGTTATGAATAAAAAGAAATTTACTGACATAATCTAAGATACACTGGATATATAGACCACAGTGTTTAAATAAATTAATTTCTGGAAAAAACAATTTTTTAGTTATTCTGCATAAGGTCCGCCTTGTGAATGATGCTTTATGACTTTAAAAAAAAGTAACTATGGCATATTTTCATACAAAATAGTAATGTTTCTTTCTATTTTGTACCACCAAAGCAGCACTCCAAAAGTTCAAAGTTTATAATATAAAATATAAAAATCTTCATCAATAGTCCAGATGCAGCTGTCAAGTGGCAGTCCCCAAACAACTTTTTGGCACCAGAGACCAGTTTCATCAAAGACAATTTTTCCACAGACTGGGGGGCATCGTGGTGGGGACGGTTTCGACGTGATTCTACAAGTAACTGATGTATTACGGTCTCTGTGCAGTCCAACCTCTCTGCTAACGATAATCTGTATTTTTAGCTGCTCCCCAGCGCCAGCATCACTGCCTCGGCACCTCTGTCATAAGGCATCACGTTCTCAGAAGAGCAGAACCTGGATCTCCACCACTCGCAGCTTACGGGAGGATTTGCACTCGGATGAAAAGCCAACGCCTCCCCTGATCTGACAGGAGCGGCTGTAAGTACAGAAGGAGCTTCCCTGGCTCCCCACTGCTCACCTCCTGCTGGGCAGCCCAGTTCCCAACAGCCCACAGACCAGTCCCCTCTGAGTCCAGGGCTTGGGGACCACAGCTACAGAGAACTTACATGCAAGAATTGGTCTCAATGTTTATCTATATGTTATTTTTAAATCTTTTGTTGCTATTCCACTTGTTAGAGTTGTCACCTTCCTGTCACTGTTGGATTTGCATAACAAGCTATTGCCACAATTTTTCCATATTTCTCATGTCTCATTCTCACCCCGTATCCTCAAGTTTACAGACAGATGATACTCAATTCCTCCTCATTAACTATAAAGACTCTCATGCAAACTTTATTCTTCACAGCCTCGTTCAATACTGTCAGTCTTTCCGTTTGGAAACTTTCTTGTCACACAGGTCAATACTGTGCACATGACCTGGACTCTTTTCCAAACCCCAAAACTATGAACGCCATTCCCATTACTGAGTCCTCATCTGTTTATTGCTTCCTAATTGAAAGCTTTACTCAAATTTTAGTCCGTAAGTCTTTACTCTTTTATTTCTTTCTGGTGACAAATGTATTATGAGGGCTTAACCAGGATTTAACTTCTAAAAGTGCATATCACCAAAAATCCTGATGCATTTCCCTGTACTCCGGTCATGACTCTTCAGATCTTACTGGATTTTCAGTCTGACGTTCCACTGTCACCTTAAATGCATGAAGGCAGGAACCAGGTCTGTCTTCATTACCTTAGAGACGGAAGTGTCCAAATGCTGTTTCCTAGGAGCTGAACCCCTATGTGCTTGGCACATAATAAACACTTGTTGATTAAATGAGTATTTTAAAACCACTTGTCACTCCCTGCTCCCATTTGACAGAAATAAGAAATTCAGTTACAGCATTCAGATTGGGAATAAAGAATAGCTTAAGAAAGAACTTATTCTCAGAACCCAGGACAAAATCTAAGAACCTTCTTTGAGTTCTTTGTTTCTGTTTATATTCATATGGTCACAAAGTCAAATGTTCATATTTACCCATGTGTATCTCAGGAAGAAGAATTCAATTTACTCCCTTCAGGCACGCCAATTTCATAATACTGCAGTAAGAATTCTCCAGGTCCCAGAATCTGCTTGGGTAAAATATTCACCAAAACACTATTACTCTGAAACTGAATGCTGCTCGTATATACAGAGATTTACCACTTTGTATGTTTTTGGATGGCAAAAGCACAGCCACCAAAATATTCTATGCCCAGTGTTCCTAACACAGTCTTTGCACACAGTAGGACTCAATTATTAGCTTACAAAATTTATGAATAAATCATTTTAAATTCGCTCAGTTAACTTTGTTATTGTAGCTTCTTAGTATTTCAAGTACCTTGACTGCCAGTGCCCACGGTAAATAATAAAAACATTTTGGCACAGGCGTATTCCCCAATATAATTTAGTGAACTGATCCTGGGTGTCTTAAGCAGTATCTCCCGCACTTGGTTAACACAATCTTATAGCCAGCCCAGCACCAATGAAGTCAAATTTCTGAAAGGTTGAGTGCCCAACTAAGGATGAATGGTGTTTCCACTCAGGTACAGCCTAAAGCAACAAACCAATCTCATCTTTTTTTAGTCTCTCATTTGGCACCTCTTAATACATTATTTTGCATTGCTAACTTCAATGGGCAGGTCGTGTCTCACTCTGAAGACTGTATCTGAGGGAGAGGTGCCCTCTTGCCATCCTTCCCTTCTGCCCACAGCCCTGTATTAAGCACCCAGTAGGTCTCCAGAACACACTTCTTGAATAAGTGCTCAGCATTAATGCCAGATCAACATGTGTTCATATATGTAAATTCAAGTTTATCAAAACTGAAATTATATCTTATGTATAACATATGTATACCATGATGGACATTTCACAAAGATCTAAATAAATATTTATAATGGTATGCTATAAAAGCCAATTTAGATGTCTCAGTTAATATTTTTAATTATGTCAGTTCATGAATATTTTATTTCAAATCATTTCTTTTCTTCTTGGCAAATAGAAATGATCATAACATAAGCCCTCTTTTGAAGTCAAAGCAGATCCTTTGTTAATAAAGTAGAATAACGAAGAGAAAAAATACTATGAAAGAAATAGAAAATTTAAATATTTTCAATATATTGTAGTAAAGCTTCAGTAAATAAAAAGCAGTTATTAGGCTATGAAAATTCATTTAAAACTATTTAATTGCCTTGGGTTACCCACTCACCCCTTTTCACTAAGGCTGTGCTATTTACAACACATACTATTGACTAAACTTTTCATTTTTATCTAAACATTCTAAAGTCAAACAACTAAGTAATGAGAAACATAATCTTTGGAGTGGAAAACACATTGGCACTGGTCTATGCTGTGGATTATAACCAATCTATCTGGGTTATAAAGTTTAAGCTAAAAATGGCAATAAATTTGGGGAAAATAAAAACATTGCTAAATATATTTTTAAAAATAGAAATGAGAAAGCGCTTAGCTCATAAAAGAAAAAATAAAGAGAGATTCCTACTCAAGAAAGAGATAAAAGGAGGAAGAAAGAAAATGCCTAAAGTTAACCTCTCCGGCTTCCAATTTAGTCATGGAGTCATAGCCTAATTAATAAAATAGTATGAACCAGAGCACCATGATACTATTTAATTTATTACAAGTACTAATTGAGAAGTACGTATAGATTTGCTTATATAGTACCATATATATTTTTATGTATCGGATTTGTTAGTGGAAAGCTATTTTTTATCCTGCTGGAATAATTACAGGTAAAAAAAAAAATTGTCAGAACAAAATGAGTAAAAGGTAATTTTCAAGTGTTTAATAAAATTTCTTTGATTTGTAAAGCATGTGTTGACCCTAACAATCATTCTACAATAGGTTGTACATGAATAGCACTGAATTTTGCCATGCAAAATTATAAATATGCTTTAAATAGTAAGAAGCATCCAAAATCTCATTTTACCTGAAAATGAAAAAATTCACTTTAAAATATTTTATGTACCCACTGAGCATGACACGTGAACAGCATACTGCAATTTTACTTTGCCACTTAACATTTTCCATGTTTGTCTAATGAAGTTAGCTAATATGATTTTGTTATTGCGATTTCTACTACAAATCTTAGTGTCTTTTTGTTTGTTTTAACTTAGAAAAAGATCAAAACACTTTAGATTTCAGATTGCTATTAGATGTAATAATTATACACTAAACTAATTACCACTAAGCCAAAACCTGACATACAACTAATTAAATTTATTACATCATAGAGCACAGACTTTCAATTTAACAGAGGGAGCAACTATAAACACCAAAGTCTATCAGCCTGTATATTTATTTCAAGTAAAATGTTGAGGTCAGATTTATAAAGTTTCAACTTGGCAGGGTTTGTAATCAATTTGTCAATTTCACGAGCCTCTGTTAATCTGCCAACTTCTCAGAGGGAAAATGCTGCTTGTAAAATGAACACACTGCATTATGCCACAATAATTTACATAATAGGTAGATGCATATTATATAAAGATAACTATGTAAAAAGTACGGAATGCAACAAAGAAACCACTTCTTTTGGGTTCAGATGTGCATTTTATTTGTGATACTACTTACTCTGAGATTGCTGACACACAAATTGCCCAGCCTTGGTTTCTTACGTGTAAAATACAAACAATGAAAACATGCATGCTGTCTTAAATAAATGCATGAAGCATGAAATGAGAATCTTTAGCTGAGATGAAAATGCTGATTTGTTTACTATTTAAGAAACCTATGCAGATGAAACAGCAGAATCAACCGAAATCCAGGATTCTCCTCAAAACAGTGGCAGAATCTCCATTTATTCATCAATGAAATTTGAATTTGTCATTCACAACAATTGGAAAGTATAAGCAATTCACTTTACAAACTTTAATTTTATAAAAAATGTTTACTTTCTACCAGATGGTAAGATTAAATTACATAAACACTGTCAGCAAGTTGAATCCTCAGATGTATTCATTCCCACCACAGAAGCTTCAAAACCTGTCTATAATTTTGTTACTGATGTTTAGAAACAGCTGTAGCTGACATAGCTACATGTTATATACGTCAACTTTAAAGGATTAAATATTCTTAACCCCCAATGGAGAGGTCTTTTGCAGTTAACAAATGCCAGTGTAAATTACGCCGGAAGTTATTACTCCAGCAGGGGTATCTCAGAGTAGATTATTTTGTAAATAAAATGGTCAAGAATCATGCGTTTTTCATTATTACTGGGAATTCTGTTTGAGTTGAGCAAAAGAAAGATTTTAAATTCACAGCACTTTCTGATAATAAATATAAGATAAATCCTCCTCTAAAAAGCTCCTCACATATATCTTCATTAATATTTTAGGTGCTAGTAAATTATACATTTTTCTCTTCAGAAGAATTCAATCCATCTCAGGAGACATTTTCTCCTTCTGCAGATTTTTACTTGAATTTTTGGGAGAATCCTGCTGTTTCTCCCATTAGAGTTTAAAAGTATCTTTACAATAAATGTTCAAAACTGGTGGTAGAAGCAGCAGGATCCTCTGAAATGCTGTATCCCCAATCTTGTACTCAGTTAACCTGTCTAAGGGAACAGAATTAGCCGATCTGAATAGCCAGACTGGAGGCTTCCAAAACCATTTGATTTATGGATTAATCTCATTAATTTTCAAGAACCATTGATTAATAGTGGATAAATGTACAGCTCTTTGGAGGTGACATTCATCAGCACAAAAGTGTGTGTACATGAATATCACATGTGTGATATGATTCTATGATATATCTCTCTATATGCACTTTTTTTCTCTATATAGTTGTCACTTTGAAACATTAGTCACTTTGTTTATAGGAATGATTTTTTTTAAGCCTATAAATGCATATATAAGCAAATGTGCTCAAAAATCGGACAAATATAATAATAATTGCAGTCTTTTTTTCAGAACATATCAATGAATATGGACAGCTAAATGAAAAGATAAAAGGACTGTTTAACAGCATGAATAAGAGGTATATCAGCTTAGAGAACAAAATTCAATGCAAATTTCCAAAATTAAAGCAACTTTTTGGACCTACGGTTCACATTACATTTAAAATTGCCTTTTAAACTTTCATATACAGTGTGATGACTTTATGAAAATGATGAATTTTACTTTTTGGTAAGTTACAACTCTCTATTAACAACAGAGACATTGACAGAAGCTGAAAGATCTGTAGGATGATGTGTTTAATTTCATGCACAGTTTTTGGATCTAGGCCCATTAGTTTATATGTAACTCACTCAGCTCTAATTGAGAGGTATAACAGCATAATCAGCAATTCAAGTCTGTCCTTTTTTACTAAGTGTCCTTACAATAATATCCCAGTTTGATGCAGTGACTAATATTCTGTATCATTTACACTGTAAGAAATACAGTTCTACAAGGGAAGGTATAAGCCATTCCTTTCCAAGACATAGGTCCACACAAGAATTATTTTTTCCTCAATGTGTCACCCTTACTCTTCATCAAATTCTACACTGCAATAAGCCTCTTGAATTTAGTTATCCGTTTTGACTATAAATGAGCACAATCAGTATATGGAGGCAAGACATTTACTAAAGCTGAGCTCTTACTTAAAGCAAGAGAAAATATTTATTCCAACTTACTGTTATTCATTC
This sequence comes from Loris lydekkerianus, assembly GCA_963574355.1. Taxonomy (NCBI): domain Eukaryota; kingdom Metazoa; phylum Chordata; class Mammalia; order Primates; family Lorisidae; genus Loris; species Loris lydekkerianus. The sequence continues at coordinate 63,741 of CAUYPK010107359.1, read as the reverse complement.
AACTTTCCACTAATTATGCAAAGTGTATACTTTTAAGCATAATGGGATGAAACAAATGTTATGCAGTTTTTAAAAGGGAAAAAGGCATCCTTTTTGATAAATGTCTGCATTTTCTATTACCAGATGTCTTTCTGTATCCTTTCATGCTGATTTTACTTTTAAAAATGCGAGAACAGTGAAATGCCAGCTATTGTAGTCAGCTTGAGTCCCAGCAAAGATTCCACAGTGAGATGTCATTTCAGAGGTTTCACATAAATACTCAACTTGAAGTGCATGTAGCTTCTTGGGGTCTCAGTTTACGCAGGGAGCACAACCCAAACCCACAGTAGATCAGCTCCATCTTACAGGTAACCCCGTTTCAAATCCAATACAGAAAGTTAGCCACAAAACAAATTTAGCTGAAGTTCTCAACCTGACTTGCTCTCTCTTTACTTTTATGATGCTGTAAGTTTTTAAAAAGAAAAAAACGCCTCGAGTTTAGCAATTATAATAATTACACAAGAGTAAATGTCTGGATTTTTTTTAAAGAGAGCAGGGATTTGGCTAGAAATCAATTTCAAAGTTGATCAGAAAACTACTCAAAACATTATTCCATACTACAGGCATTTCTGCTAAACGTTTTGTGATGTAGGGTGAATTGGGACAAAGATTCCCTCAGCAGCTGCCGAACGGTGCCAAAATCTACCTCAGTTGATGATGCCACTAAAACTTCGAGATGAAACTTCATTGACTCATCTGTGCTGGAAGGCTGTGACTCTGAGGTGCTGAGCTCATGACAGAAGTGCAGGAGACCCCATACTCTCTCCTCTCTCTCACATTATCAACACTGAAGCCCATTCCAGTGATTATAGAAAAAGGTGCTGTGTGGCCGACACAGCGGTTCACACATATAACCCCAGGACTCTGGGAGGCTAAGGCAGGTAGATTGCTTGAGCTCAGGAGTTTGAGACCAGCCTGAGCTAGAGGGAGTCCCCATCTCTACTAAAAGTAGAAAAACTAGCTAGGGTGGTGGCGGCGGGTGCCTGTAATCCCAGCTACTTAGGAGGCTGAGGCAGGAAGATTGCTTGAGCCCAGGAGTTTGAGGTTGCTATGAGCTATGATGCCACAGTACTCTACCCAGGGCACAGAGATTCTGTCCCCCACCCTCCCTCTCCCCCCAAAAAAGGAAAGGAAAAGGTGCTATGAAGTTATCCAACTCTTTACTTTCCTTTGGAAAGTTGTAAGAGTTCCCAAAGAAAGAGTTTTAATAATTAATGCCCTTGGGGAAACATTCTTAAAAAACAACTACACTAAGTTTGGTGGTCTTTACCAATGAATCAAAGGAGTTAGTAACCCGGGTCAATGAACATATGTACATATCTAAGAAGTCGCTTCTCCATCACCCCAGCCCAATGAAAAGAGTGAAGAAGGGTCAGTGTGCATGTTAGGATTCTGTTCAATTTGCTACGTGCAACAACAAGCCTACAGCAGTTGTATGAGTATTTCCTAAAAATCTCAGAGATCCTGATAGAAAACTGGTTTTCTGAGTATTAAAAGTATAAGGGGGGAAAAAAAAAAAGTATAAGGAGACATCTGTCTGGTCAGCTCCACCAGGCTGCAGGCGACCACTTGACTCAAGACAGCTGAAAGGTAGGTCAGGAGTAAGACAGAATAGGCAAGAAAAATGTGCTGTGATGTCAAGCCATACAGGCTGTCACACATCCAAAGTCCACTCATGAAGACTAATCTTGTTCATCCATACCTGATCTTTGCAAAGTAACAAGTGGACATCAGTCAAATACAAGGACCTTTATAAAGGATTTTGAGTCCTCAGCAACTTCCTAAATCTAAAGCATAATCTCTGCTCTAATTGATCTTGCAACATAGCTTGAATGAAAATCCTAAAATAATGAAATAATTATTACCATATTATGAATACAACCTACAAAGTCCTAAGACAATGAGGGATCCATAAGTTGTCCCGGAGATGTTGCTTGAGATGGTACTTGGAAGGATGGTCGGATTTAAACCAGTGGTTTTATCCCAGCTACTCAGGAGGCTGAGGCAGGAAGATGACTTGAACCCAAGAGTTTGACATTGCTGTGAGCTATGATATCACAGCACTCTATACCAAGGCAACAGAGTGACAGTCTGTCTCAAAAAACAAACAAACAACAACAACAAAAAACCCAGTGGTCTCTTAACCCTCATTGTGCCTTAGCAAGTTGAGAGAGGCTTTTAAAAATCGCATATTATAAGCAGGCCCTACACCTAGAGATTCTGAATCAACTAGCCTGGGGTGAAATCCTGGCACTGGTGCTTTTTGAGAGCTCCCTTCGGTGATTCTGAGGTGTGGCTATGGTTGAACATAATCAAATAAACAGAAGGTAGAAGAAATATCCCATTTCAAAATGAAAAAGAATAAAATAGTAAATAATAGAATGACATAACCTCTATTTTCAAACATAAAATCATTGAGGGAAAAAGAATACAGAGACTCTAGAACTAGAACTCGCAGGTTCTAGAAGTCAGGTTTAGAACCCTGGGCCTTTGATTTGTCTGCTCATCCAACCAATGAACAAACACGCATCAAGGACCAACTCCTGGTTAAACAAAGAGGAGGAAAAAACAAAACAAGATCCAGAGCTTTGGGGGCATTACAATCAAATGTTAAAGAAAGACACAATGAAGGGTTGATAAGATCCTCTACCTCCTTCAAAGATCACTGGGGCTAAGGCATGGAGACGAGGCAGGAGGTCCCCCCAGAATACCACCAAGTCCAGTCCACACGCCAAAGACACTTGGATTAGAACAGCAGGGGTGGAAACACAAAATTAAGGTAGGATTTCAAATGCTATTTACAAAGTAAAATAAACTAGACATTGTGTTGAGCTGGCCAACACAGGAAGGGCCAAGGTTTGTGTTGAAGATTTCTGGCTTCATCATGTGATGGACAGTCATGGCCAGCAATGAGACTGAGAGCTCAGGGAGAGGTGTGCAGGGAGAGATCACAGATTCAGAGGGCATGCTAGTGGCATGCTAGTGTTAGGAGCCTGGAGCCCCCCAGGAGTGTATGACAAATGGTTTGATGCACCTGTGGTGACCACAGGTACCTGCTGGCTCAGGCCTGCCGAGCTTTAGCCAGTTGTCCCAGCATCCTGTCATGTGCTACCCACTTTCACTTGCAAATCTAACCCTGCTGAAGGTCCCCTTGGATATACAGATCTGGAGCCATGAGAAGTTGTAAGTGGAATATCTGTGAACTGTGGGCTTATAAAGCCATGGCAATCTCTGACATCACAAGAGGTGAGGGGGTGGACACAGTGGAAGGCAGGGGGAGCTGAGGGCTGTGCCGAGGAGCTCCAGCACTTGCAGGCCAACCACAAAAGGACAGGGAGCTGCTGAGATGTCACGGAGCAAACGACACCAAGGTCTTCTTGAGCCACGATGCTGAGATCAAACACAAGGACAACTGGAATGCAGACTTTGGAGATACTGACATATTTACCCAATTTTGGTTCTGCCCATTTTAAAATAGGGGCTTCAAGCCAGTGAGGTGTCTCATGCCTGTAATCCCAGCACTCTGGGAGGCCAAGGTGAGAAGGTTGCTTGAGCTCAGGAGTTTGAGACTAGCCTGAGCAAGAGCAAGACCCCACTGCTACGAAAAATGGAAAAACTAGCCAGGCAAGGTGGTGGGTGCCTGTAGTCTCAAGCTACTCAGGAAGCTGAGGCAGGAGGATGGCTGGAGCCCAGGAGTTTGAGGTTGCTGTGAGCCATGACACTAAGGCACTCTAGCCAGGGTGACAAAGGGAGTCTCTGTCAAAAAAAAAAAAAAAAAAAAAATAGGGGGCTTCGCCTGTATGATTTCTAAATCTTCTCTACTCTTATTAATAGAATTCTAATTCTAATAAGCCACAAGCTAGCACAGAATGAGGTCACTAAAAGCATCTACAAATATTATAGCAGCATATGAGGAGAAAGAGACACAAGTAACTAATTCTACTGAGAGATCAAGAACAGTTTCACAAAGAATACTTAACTCAACCCAGAAATGGGAAGATTCATCCTGTGCTTGGGAAACAGTAAGTGAGTCCCCCTGTGGGCAGCATGCTGTGCAGAAGAGATGCTCAGGGAGGCAGGATCAGAAGGGTCAGGGCCAGATCACCTAGATCATACTGTACCTGACTCCCATGCCACAGAGTCCGAGTTTATGAGGAGAACAACATGATCAGATTGGGACATTAGGGAGCACACTCTCTGGAGGCAATGCAAGAAAATGGAAGGGAGAAACAAAAGACCTGTGGGAACTCATTCAGAAGACATCTGCCGTGATGGGGATGAGGGCTGAGAAGAGCCCAGATGAGGTATCCGGCAGGGAGGACGGAAAGCAGGGCAGCACCAGGAACTCCAAAAAAGTGGGAATCAGCAGGGGCTGATGGCTGATCAGACGTGGGTGATGAGGAAGGAGGCTGTCCTGAAGATGGCTCTGAAGCTTGTTGGTGTCCCCCCCAAATTCACTCTAAAACTTCATCTCCAATGCAACAGTATTCAGAGGTAGCGCTTTATACCGAAGGCTGGAAGGAACCAGCTTGGCCCTCTTTGCCTTTCTGGCCCTGCTGTCAACAGGATACAATGTTTACCTTCTCCAGAAGATGCGGCAAGCCAGGCGTCATCTGGGACGCGGAGACTGCACCCTCGCCAGACTCTGAACCTGCCAGCACCTGGGCTTCCCAACTGTGAGAAATAAATGTCTATCATCTGTAAGGTATTATCCAGTCCCAGGAGCAGTGAAAATAGGCTAAGAAACCATCACTGGAAATGGAACTAGCATTGGAAATGATGTGGTTGAGCTGGTTATTTGAACCAATCCCAGCCTGCACAGTCCTCTCTCTCCCTGCATTTCTATGGCACCTACAGTGTGTGTGCTGTGCCTTTAGACTCGATTCCAGCTCTCTCCATTATCAGCACTGCCCTCTAATTAGTACACCTTCTTTGGGCTTCTAAGATAGATATTTTATTTTTGCACCCATTTCTCGCAGAGCTTCAGCTAATATTGGGCTCATCATAGGTGCTTAATAAATAATAACTTACTAAAGACTTCCAGCTGAAAGACACAAAAGACTTCCTTTCATTAGAGACAACTAATGTTTCACAGACAAATGCTGAAAATTGGCTTTTCAGCCAGCCTGAGCAAGAGCAAGACCCTGTCTTTACTAAAAATAGAAAAATCAGCCAGGCATGGTAGCTTGTACCTGTAGTCCCAGTTACTTGGGAGGCTGAGGCAGAGAGATCCCTTCAACCCAGGAGTTTCAGGTTGCTGTGAGCTATGATCATGCCACTGCATTCCAGCTGGGGTGACAGGGCAAGACCTTGCTTGCCTCAAAAAATTAGTAAGATAGACAGACAGATAGCAAGCTAGACAGACAGACAGATATAGATAGATAATATATACTTAGTCATGCAAACAAATGTGGAAAAAAGTGGACAATTATTTTCATTTAAAAAAATGAACCAGAATATACTTAAAATGCTGACCCTCTCAAAAACATTTTCCCCATAAAGTATCCCAGTCACGTAACACTAGTAAGAGATGTGGCTACATTTGAGAGAAAAAAGTTTACATCCCTGGAATGTCAAAAAGCTCTTTCTATAAATGTTGGTGAAATGCATCACACACACTACCCATGTAAGTGACTCCCGATCCTCACTATGGGCGTTCACTACCCTAATTCACGCTATCGTGTACATGGCTTCCCAGCAAAACATGCTCTCACTTCTCCCGCTATCCACAGGCTAGGCAGGGACGGTGTGACTCAAGATTTCCTCCCCTTGAGATCAGTACTGACCCACTGTTACAACCCCATGTTCAAAAGTGGCTTCAACTAAGGTCAAACACGAGCAAATGACAGAAATCAGACTTGAAGATTCCTCTCGTTCCAGCTGGAGCCCAACCTGGTCACCACAAAGCGATAGAGGCGGCATGTCGAGGGAATTTTATTGTTTTTTTATTCAGTATAATGAGATGGCCATGACCTAATCCAATATGTCATGTCTAACTTTGGATTTTCCTTTCTTAGAGAATTTAGTATTAGCATTCAAACATCACTGAAATGCTAGAAGTATATATACATAATACACACACATGTTTTATTTATAGCTAGACAATGGAGTTCCCTCAAAATGTTGGGTGTATTAAGGGCGTCAAAAGCCTGATACATCAGTCCCTGAAGAGAGAGGGGTCTAAAGTGGCTGATAAAAGGGTGAAAGAACAGGCTAACTGCACCTGCCACTTAACCCTTTGCTTCCTTGGCATAAGTCATTCTTACAGAAGGCTTGTTGGCAGCCCACTTTGTTATAAAGCAGGAAAAAGTGTTCTGCAAACTGAAAAGGTTTTCTCCTCCAAAGTGGGTAGAAAGGGATGGATGCCATTCAATACTAGCCACAAGCTAGACCCAAGCTTGCTCTCTAAACCCTCTGCAGATCTCTGCATGAGGGTCTTCTGGTCTAGTTCTAGGCTCATCCACAGTCTCCCAAATCCGTAACGCAGATCTCTGCATCCACACTAAGCCACACACACTGGTGGCCCAAGCGCCAAACCCATCCTGCAGACCCGTGTCACCTCTGCATTCTGGTTTAGTTTGGTTTTGCTCTTTCAATGAGCCAACATTTAAAATTCTAGAGATTCCACATAATTCATCTGCTGGCATTTCTCAAGAACTCACAATCTGGCAACATCAGTTTCACCCTCCCATGGCAAAAACTAGTCAGGAGGCTGACACAGCACTGCCTTTCGGAGGGAGCACACGCCCTTTGGTTCTAGCCCTCACACCCTACGTGTCTCCACTCTGAGGCTGTGTCAGCATCGTTCATCACCAAACTTGCTCCACTGTTTTTTTCTAACAATAAAGAAATAATTCTCTGTATCAATGTGTCTTTCAAAAATGGAAAAATGAAAGACAAAGAGCTACATATTTTAAGAAATATGAGAAAACACACATGTTGGTAGAAGTGAAGGTTGAATATGCAAAGACCCTGGCCAGGTTCATGGTTCTGTGTTACCCTGCTGGCATTACCGTCACGACGTTAAGGTTTGCTATTGTTGGTGGTTCCATTGCTCATTCTGTTTCCCTCTCCTGGACTGCCTTTCCCACTCCTGTGTTTTTCCAGACACCTACAGTCCACAGCCAGATTCCTGCTTTTCTCTAAAAGCTGACAAGTCTTGGATGACACTACACATCTCACATGACTCACGGGCGATCCTGAAAATACTAGAACCACAAACTTTTACGATGTGAATGGTCCCACGTGATGAGCTACGCCTAGAGGCCACCAGTCTTTCGTGGAGAGGAACTATTCTCCAGTGAGGACACTTGACACTGATGCAGAGTGAGCGAAGATTTCATTCCTGCATCAATTATTTACTGATGGACTCCTTAGAGCTGGGCACTGTGTCAGCAGCTGGGCTTGACTGAGGACAGCAGAGAAGGGTCTCTGCCTTCACGGGGCTTTTGTGGGCAAGCGTGCAACAGACATTTTGCCAAGTTACTCCACTGGGAAGGAGACAAATGGTCGGGCTTTGTTCTTCCCAGGTCACTGACTTCCGGCACCTCACTGTGTTGGGTGTCTGTGGCCGAGCGTGTGAGGGGAGGGGAGGAATAACCCACGCGCCGTGGTGCTCTCTCCTCACTGTGCTTTTAGACACTTGTGAACCAAAGGGCACCCCTGTTGTCCATTAGTACCTAGCAATTTGGGGACCCAACTCCCAGAGAGTTTCAAGGCACTGCTAAGGACTGCAGGCTGCGGGAAGGTGCAGGCGAGGCCACTGAGTTTCAGTATCCTCTTCCACTCTCCGGGATCTCAAAGATCCCTGGGCTGTTCGAGTACAGTCTAACCCAAACTAGTAATTCTTCCAGTGCCTCTCTTGGCTTATTTAATAACCTTAATTACAGCCAGTTATCTCTTTATATCCTGCCTTAACAAAAATGAAAATTTCCTTGGGATCCGAGATCATGTCTTTATTTCTTCTCATCTTCCCCAGCAGTCACTTGGACACAAAGGCTCTGACAAAAAAAAAAAAAAATGTGTGATCTGATTTATATGAATTGAGTTGAGCAAGGGAAGATGGCTGTGTAAATATGTACACATTAAAAATGAGAATGCACTTTCAGATTGGAGCAGCGCTTTACTATATTTATATAGGCTCCTAATTTTTACAGGTTCGATGGCAGTGGTTCATTATTTCTAATATATTAAACATAAAAGGAAAAAAATTTTAAGTTTTGACTGGTAAACAATGCCATTACTCCCTGAACAATTCTCAAGTTTCACCATCATTTTTTGTATTTTGGCTGCACATTTGAATGTCTTTTTGCACAATCATTGGGCTCACACGAAAAGTACTAGAAAAATGATGAGCACAAGAGCGCATGGTTGTTCCTTCCCTCCCCACGCACCCTTGGCCATGATACCCAACATAGTGAAGCACCGGAAGTCAGTGACCCGGGAAGAACAAAGACTGACCGTTTGCCTCCTTCCCTGTGGAATAACTTGGCACACATTATTCTGTCTCCTCCACAAGGAGCTTGGTTTATCCGTCCCTCACCTGCACCCCTTACATGCCAAAGAATTTTTAACGGACAACAGATATTCACTAGAATCTCAAATAAGAACAAAAATAATTATGCATATAAACAAAATCTTTGACAACTAAAAATGATAGCAATTAAAGTCAGTAATTGTGCTACACTTTTCTAATCTCAAAAAAATCTTTGCTTATTCTTAGAGATTTCAAATCCACCATACAGAGAGAATAAAAAAGTTTTTGATATTTTAAAAGAGATATTACAAATAAAGGAGATAAGTGTCCTAAAAAGTTTATGAATGTAACATTTCTGAAGGCTCATAAATGGCCAGAGTTTAACATTTTGCTCTGTACATAATGTGAATGCAATATGTAAATATGCTGAATTTTCTCCAAAAAGAACTCTAATTTCGACAGTTAAATCACTGTACATTTCTTAAGTGCCTGAGTGACATCAATCATTCCATAAGTTGGCACATCAAAGTCTACGTAAGAGCCTAATAAATCTCTTTCTGCAACATCATCTGTTAACAGATTTTTGAAAAGTGAAAAAAACTATCGTATTTTGTTTAGAATTTAAAAGATGGTCATCACCAGAAAAACAGCCCATGACAAGCTTGATTGAATGGTGCTTAGTTTCACAAAAATGAACTTGTTCTGGAGAGATTATTAAATTTTCAGTGATTTTTTTTTTTTCACTGTTAAGCCAAAGTTGTTGTATTTTAATATTTGTAATTCTTTCTAAAAGCCACTGGCATAATGATTTTTAAACTAATAGATTCCCCACACACACGTCATAGTCCTGCTCTCCTGTAACCTTCCTTTATCAACATTTATAGGAAGTGAGGTGCACAGAACACATGTACTTGTAATTACATTTGCCCAAAACAAAAAAAAGAGCTCAAACAGCTGTGGAGACAGCAAAGATTAGAATCTGATAGTGGCTTAGAATAATGAAGAAAAGGATTGGAGGGGTTCAGCTACAGAGCTGATGAAAGATAGAAAGAAAACCTGCTCTTCAAAATCCTTAATCTGTATTACTTCCAAACACTAAATTAAAACACATATATTCTAAGAATTAGAAATAGTCAACTTGATGAATAATGTTTCTCAAGCAGACAATTAAGATATGTATGAAATCTTGTGTTTTACCAGCAATAAATTGGAAATTTGTATATGACCTAAAGTACTTTAAAGTCTTATTTAAATTCGTCCTCTTCTAAAAAGATTATAATATAATTAAAATTTGACTTTTCTTTCATCTCTTCCCTCACAATTCCTTTTCTTCAACATAAAATAACATATACTTTTATATTCTAAAAAAATTAAAATTTGGTTATATGTAGCTAGTTTCTAGGTAGTGTTGTTTATTTGTAATATAACATTAATATTATAAATATAATCCTTTATGAGGTCCTGAATAATCAACTGTCATATTAAGGTGATCAAAAAAATAATCCTTGAAAAACAGTTTCCTTATTACAAATATTTTCAATTTAATTAAGAATAGAAAGTAATTTTTATATGCATTTACCTTCACATACATATAATCTCTAAGATGTTAACTCAGAATAGAAAAATGACAATTATATAGAACCACCTTTTGAAGTTGATAGAATGTTTCATTAAGTAGAAACACCAGAATTATTTAAACCATAAAAAAACTTACTGTATTTCATCACTTGGAAATTTTTATAATACTGTTCATTTTGCTACTTTCTTTAAACTTTAGAAGCTAGTAGCCTCAGAAATGAGACCATTTATTAAGGCAAATTAATTGCCCATAATAAATTATGCTTTTTTATGTGGCATCACTTGTGTTTTACAATTAAAATGTCTCACTTAACCAATAATTGAAACTTTTCAATTTTTAATAGGATCAATTGACTTCTATTTGAGCAACAGTGACTCAATGGAAACTAATATAAATATAAACACAATAAATTATGCAATCTGACTACTTAATTTTTAATATATTTATTTGGCCACAAAAAGTCTTTTCAAAATAGGACTAATTTTTATCATTTTACTATTCATAAGCCTTCTTATCATTTTTACTGAAGCTTTGCAAGAAACTGTTCATTCTCAATGGTTATATATTCATGTAACACACTGTTCTTTCCTTTTCTTTTTTTTAAATCCATCACTAAAGCATGCTATAATATGCTTACCATTTTATACACATGTTCCGAGAAAATTAAGATAATCCTCATATATATGACGGCTTCATTTTTATAGTTTTCTTTCTCAAAGTGCTTTCAATATTACTAACAAGGGGGAGAACTTCGATCAGGCCAGGGCCCTTGCAGGCTTTACTGAGTAGGTAAGCCATTTAATAATGATGGCGTGCTCCGTAATAATCAATGCAGGGGTCATGTGGCATACATGGAAAGTATCCTCCCAAACTTCTCTGGCTTCATTATCTGCATCAAAATACTAACCTCGGGGTTTTAGGAGCTGAATCTATTAATGCCTAAAATACATATTTAGACTAAAATTCTACATAAAAGTTAGATTTATGAAAAGAACCAATTAACTCTTGAAAAGAAAATGAAATGATTGCCAGCTAGTCTAGTGCTACTTGATAAAACTATTGTGTATTAGATTCTGGGATCACAGATTTAGGGAAGAATGTATAATCCTTCATCAAAGAGTGGCAGCTTATCCACAAAGCTTCCTATGCCTGATGGGCTATTCTTTTAAAAGTAATAATGAGGACTTAAAAACTATGTAACACTCTTCCACAAAAATTAGCTATTTATACCAAAGATTTTTAATCCTAAAAGAACCACAACCTCACCCAGAAAGCCTTTGAGAAATTTTCCTTTGGAGGAAATTTAAAAAGGCAAATGTGCACTACTAATTTATATCTATCTATCCCTAAATCAAATGGTTTCTGTTCCAGACTTAACCAGAAGGTATAATTGTTTTTAAAAAGATAAAAATAAAATAATAAAAACACTCCTTGAAAGTTTATGTTAATAACGTTTTCCTGAGACTAAGAACTATTTATACTTTGCTTTCTTCAACACTTGAAATTTTCCAGGGAATTATATAGTCTTTTCAAAGTTCAAGTGGTAATTATACAATCAGTCCACATATCTTACATCACATTTAATTGAAATATGTGATACACTAATGATTTGTTTTAAGTAATTCACATTACCCTTTGCTGATAGCTAAATATAAAATACACCAGACCTGGTATGTTAAAATTCCCACCTGAAGTATAATATAGTTTCTAAAAGCTACTTTCATCAGATAATGGGGGGAGAATGAACTGATGACATCTCGTAGAATAAGCATTTGGACCTCTCCACGTCTCTCACTTGTCACAGGATATAAAACACCTGCATAGTAGAGCTGAACTAGATTTGAAGGCTCAGATTTTATATAAAACTTGAAAAAAAGAGACTAGACTTCTGTTATGTTGAGGGTGGACCCAACTTGCTAATGTCATACTTAAATGAAAGTTATATTTTTATTGAAATACCTTAAACTATAATATCAAGAATTGGTCTATCTCAAAATTTAACATTTATTTTATGAATGCCTTCATGCTGCATGACAAAGATAATGGTATCAATGTAATATTCATCTTTCATGTTTCTAATAGATATCTTCCTGGTGATCTATGCGAATTTGCGTACATGTATATTAACGATATTCTCAAATATCTAAAATACATAAAATGTGATATTCATTAAAGTATTTTTGTATTTATTAGAGTACCAGATCTATCTGATCATCTTACATCTTTTTTAGGCTCCCTTAAAAACACAGACTTCAGTTAATTAATTCTATAATTATGGGGACTCTAAAGCATGTTACCAATATAAAGAAAGATCCAAATTCCCCTGAGTAGCGGTAACATATAAATGATAAAAGCAGTAAGGGCCCATAATTTAAATTATTAAGATTATTATACACACCTTTAGCAAATCAATATTTGAGACTAGAAATATGTAAAATTAAGTCTTTTCTGTTTGAGGCTGCATTTTCAACTAAAAGTTATTGTGCTTCCAGTTCTCATGTGAATAATTTTTAAAACAAATTTAATTTTTAAAATTACATCTTAAATGTCTTAACACAATAACTGTGAAATTGCCAGGAAGGCTATGTTAACCAGTGTGATAGAAACATGTCAACCGGTCTGTGAAACTAGTGTATGATGTCCCATGATCATATCAATGTACACAGCTATGACTTAATAAAAAAAAAATAAATAAATAAAATTACATCTTTTGCATTGATTCATTTGCTTTTAAGTACAACACTATGCAAATGCTGTACTATCTACTATCACAGAATTTAAAACAATTATATCACCATCAAAACACAGGATAAAATTTTTTTTTTACTATTTTCCCTTTAGTAAAGTATCTATGCAAAGTACCTGCTGCACATGCAATTTTTTAAATTAGTAAAAATTAAAGAAAGCAGTCTTATTGGAAAATAAACTTAACATACCAATATTGTTTATAAAAAATTTATGAAGCCAGAGTTTTTTTTATTCAGGGACTCTATATTTTAAGAAAAAAAGTAACCATATGCCTTAAATAATTTTCTAATCACAGGAAATGTAATAGAATGTTCTATTCATATTTGGCAAAATAAATTATAAAAAGGCACAAAAATCGCTCTAAAAGTGAGGATTCATTTAGACAGGTATATTTTACCTATGAGTAACAACTTTAATATTTGTTCAAATTAAAATAGATTTTATATGCTAAATACGCTAGCACCTTCATGGGAGAAAAACAAACTGTATCTTCACTGAAGTAGAAACATTAGCTCATAAATGTATTGAGATAGGAAACAACTATTCTGTTTTAACCTGAAGGATAACATCCTAGGAGAAGTTCTCTTTCACCCTTTTCTGAACCCAAATTCATTGGCAGTTTTATAAGGCAACAAGCATACTTTCTTTTTTCCTAAGAGGTATGGTTACTTTCAAAACCTCTTCTATTTTGAAATTTTCTGAAAGTATTAGCCAACAAGATGAAGATCAACGTTTCAGTTATTTTCATTGTGTTGAGTTATTCTGCAACCGTTACTGACATTATCATTCAATTCAGCAATATCCTTTTAAGAAGAAACCCTTATTTCTGTGACAATCAAGAGATAAAATACGGTTCTACTGTAGTTTTTATTCCTCTGCAATATTATGGTGTACCACTTATTTAAATTACTGGATTATTAGTCATTATTTGCAGCACTTTTAGTGTACATTTATTATCATCATTACACAAAATTTAAGTGAAAAATTATGATTTTCAATATTCATTTCGGTTTTGATTATTGGTATACAAAAATGTAGAAACAATGTTCAAGATGCTTTTTTTTTTTTGCTCCTAAGAGAAAAAAGAGGCACGTTTTTTTTGTTTTTTTGTTTTTTTTCTTCAAGAACGATAGGACTGACAGCTTTCTTTAGCTGGAAGTTATAAATTCCGAAAGACATAAAATTTACAGCTGTCTTCTGGTTTTCATAATTATTTTAAATGACAAGCCCTATACCAGTTTTTTTCTTTTTCTTTTTTCTTTTCTTTTTTTTTTTTTTTGTGCTATTTCAAAAACCAGTCTCTTGCCAATTTTTTCCACCTACATGTTGACAGATTCCAAATTCTCTAATAAAAGTATTAGCATAGATGTTACACTTTAAACGAGCATTTTGTATACTGAAATAAACAACAGGAATATTTTTCAGTAGGTTGAATTTATAATTACCAAAAATAAACACAGTCCAATATATTTGCATGTGCTTCATGTGAAGCCATTAACATACTTCATGCATTTCTTGTTATAAATTAAATGAAAATAATTGAATCCAGTGTTTTGACTCTCTGCTTTAACATACCTTCCAGTGTGTAGTCCAAGGACATGAACTCTCCTAAGACACCATTCCAGGAAAGAAGTCACATGCTGGACACAATAGGATGCTGGAGTAGCTCTGTCTGGAGTGAAGACTTCTTCCCTGGAAACACTCCTAGTATCAAAAAGACACCTCCTCCAGCAGAAAGGGGGAGTCAACAATTCTAACCATAAAATACTAGGTGAGTATAACTTAACTCAAGATGAAATTATCCACTCTAATAAAAAAGGGATCTTCTAGGGGAGGAGGGAATGGGCACCACAGAGCCACGTCATCCTATGAGGGGCTTCACTACATTTGTGTCAATTCACTGTATTCAGAGGTGCTTCAGAGTCTGGCCAAGCTGTGATTTCTTTCTAAGAAATGGCAATCTGAAGAGGAATTACCATAAGGATTCTGGCAAGTGCAACTAATAACTAAGGAAATGACAGAGGACTGAAATACGTTGAGTAAGAGTCTTATCTTCAAAGATGAGACTTTCCAAAGTTACCTCCTAAAAGATCTTTTCAAATAATCAGAGTCTTAAGTTTTTCCTTCTTTTTTCTTTTTTTAGTGTCTACGTAGAAAACTGTAGCTTGGTGTTCACTCCTAGATACAAAGAAATCCCACTTAGCAGATAGAGCTATTAATATAATTTCTTTTCTCCATCAATGTACAGATGTACACAATATTTGAAATCTCTTCTATTAATTTTATAAACCAATGTTCTTGTGCAGAGACCTAAAACGCATATACTTGAAAATGAAAAAATGTGTATGTTTTCTGTATTTATCCAATTAACTTACAAATGGCAAAATCTGTCCTTTAGATTGGCTGTCCTGTCAAACACAACAGCTACCCACAGAAAGCCCTCGAAGGACACTCACTAAAAAGGATTCTCATATATGTATTTTCTCCTCTCTCTGTTTCTTTCTCTCCCCCCGCCCCTTCCTTTTCTTATTCTCTCCCTTCCTCTTTTTCTTCATTCCTTCTTTCCTTTCTCCTTCTCTTATCTCCTTTGGTTTTGAAGCAGAGACCAAGTAGACCCAGTTATCAAATAGCTGGTTATTATCAAATAATACCATCTCATCCCAGGGCAACTAAATCATCAAGCTCACCCCTCCCCAGCTATATAATAAAAGTAAAAATTACTCCACGATATTTGAGACTATGTTATGAATAAACTGTATCTCACCCACAATGACTTTTACATCATAGCATGTATAAACAAATACAGTTTTACATAACTGAATACCAGAAGGAATATATACACTACAATTTTCCCCACTTTGTTTTCAAAAGGTGTTAATCTGGTTTTTGCACGGTCCAGAGAAAATTAGAGGACAATAAACGTGAGGGAAATGGTAAAGCAAAACAACAACAACAAAAAACAAACATGATTTCTGGGAGCAATGATTAAATCCTAAACTTACAAAAAAGAAGGAAACCAAAGGGTAATATATTACATTTCATTCCATACATGCTCCTGAACATACATCAGAATTATCTTATCTGAGGGAGGTCAGGGAGCTCAGTTAAGACTTCTCACAAACTAGTTTGAAAAGTCAGTGCTACCCAAACCTACCTCCTATAAGATTCCAAGAAAGTATTAACAAGTCTGGAAAGAATCTTCATAATCATTATTCTTACATGATGTGGTTTCAATCATCTACTTACTGTACTTGTATGTTTTATGATACTGACATTAATTTGCACAGTGACTAATTTAAAACAGAAAGACATAGGTTGAAGTAGATCACTATCTTTAATGAATTCCATGCAGCTATTCTAAGTAGGCAATCACGTGAGTTATTTAATCAAACTACAGAAAAATTATTAAAAATTTCTTTAAAAGGACAAATCCTAATATAGTTTGGGTATATGAGATACCTATGTATCTTAGAGCACGTTTCTGCATTTGATAGCTTACATTCTAATAGTTACCTAAAATAATGCTTTGAAAATAGCAAAGTACATTATTTTGACATTTAAAACTGTCTTAAACCAGGAAAACACGAATCTAACACCCCTAATCTACAGAGTAGAAAATTAAAATATAACAAGAAACATACTTCACATCAAGTTTTTTCCTCCTGAAAGTAAAAGAATAATGTCATTGGGGAACTTTATGTGCATTATAAAGCAGTTATGTTTTTCTTTAGAAATCATATATTCTACAGGTAAATTAGAATACTTATCCATATTAATCTTGTATTCTATGCTTCTTTTTTATTTTTGCAACTTACCCTTCACCTTCACAAATATTCTAGGCTCCTAATACTTTATTTTATCGAGACTACAAGCAGGTATTCCAATAAACAATGCAACATGGACCAAAGCCCATGAAAATCTTAACGTGGATTTTCAGAAGAGAATAAAAAGCTCATACAGCTGAAGCTGACCAGATAAAAATAAGAAACAAATGCAAATATCACAGTAGGAATGGGTATTATTCACCATCCTTCCATGTTCCCATTAAGGAATTACCTCCACATGTATTACCTTTCACTGTCAGGATTATATCTACATCACATGAAATAAAGTTAAAAAACATGCATAAGATGTACGTCCATAATTCTATGAAATCCCTGAAATACCAACTAGAATGTTGATATAAATAAAAAAGGAAATAACCTAGATGGGCAATGATTATCATTTATGACCGAACAGGCTATAAAATCCTTTGATGGGCAAGAAAATACGCCTTGAGGCATATTGTATTTGAGGGGGGAAAGGCATTTTAATTGAAAATGCATTAATGAATTGTTTCTTAATGCTTTATATAATTCTTAGAAAAAGTTCAAATTACGTCCCCAAAAGAATGCTTTAATTTTAAGAAGCAATATTTTGAAACTCACACAAGGCGTCATATTTGTTTGGAAACAAATGACTTCTCAGGGTGGAGAAGTATTACTATCAATCACCAACGAGTTAATTCCACATAATAAGGCAGGTTGGGATGCAAACTGATCCATTGTGGAATGCTGTATCTAAAATTGATTACAACAGCACTCAAAATGAATGCAGCCCTCCAAACCACTTCTTTGCTCAGAAACATTAATCTCAATTAGAAGGAGAGCTTCATAATGGTAATGCTTGGTATAAAAAAAGTATAAGATAAATCAGGTTTTATAAGACACAACAATTAATCAGTTTTCAGACTAAGACGGTTTTCTTTTTTTACTGAAGCACAAAATTTCCATCATGACTCGTAAAATAGCGGATATTTCCAAAATTAAGTTCTAAATGTGTTGTAGAAGAAGCCTACATAAAATTATTTTTAAAACTCAGTCACTGAAACTTTTATATAAGATTGTATTATTGCACTACTGTTTCAATACATATGTATATTGGGAACACACGTGTTACATTCTTCTCTGGACTATCATTCCACTTTATAAGACTAATATGACATTGAAAAACCACTGAGTTTTCAACTGAAAACTCAAAGGAATGTGTAATTAATTGGTTGTAGATCAAAGTAAAACTTTGGTGGCAAATTATTATATTCTTGGCTCACATTCTCAACCGTCATAAAGAAAGTGTATAGCTTGAAAGTCAAAATGGACATTTGCTACCAAACAGAACATGGGGTAGATAAGCAACGTGTAACTGAACACGCTGAACAGGTTTCTACAACACAGCTTCAAGAAAAGGGCAGACGATTCATTACCGCTGCTGAACACACTGATTCACAGAAGTGTAACACTTGAATGACATTCTACCATCATGCAGAAACCAAATTTTTAAATGGTAAAATAAAGGTTAACAAAAGGCTGTATATATATTGATTAAAAATAATAAGTATTACAAAACTAATAGAGTTGGCTTTTTGGTGCTTTTACATGATCATACTCCAAACTTATTTCCTAGTATCTTTGCAAGTAGGATAAACTTGAGCATTTCCAAACACACTTTTATAGCTCTTATAAAAACATTTTTTTTTTTTTTTTGACACCCAGCCTAACTAAGGTTGTCTTTCTGGCAGGTCCTTCTACTCAGAATGATGGCTATATACTTCTTCCTGGTTTCTTATTTGCTAGACTCCTCACAAAGAGAATAATTACTCTTGGCTTTCAGAAGCAAAGCTAGGAAAGACTAGCTTGAACTTACTAACTGGATCATTATGGTTCAGTTAGACTTTCTTTCTGAAAAAGTTAAAAACTTTTCACTCTATTTAGAAGCTTTTTTCAACTGAAAGATAAGCACCCTTCCCTTTGTCTTCACCCTAATAAAGCAAGTTCCTTTTGCCTTACAAAGTCATACTAAGAAAAGCCTCTATAATTTACCCAAAACATTTCTTTCTAGAAAAGAAACATAGCCAGACAAAATAACCAGAGAAAGAACTAGCCACGAGTCTATAAATCTACCTGCTTTTTGTTCAAATAACCAGCTTGCATCAGTATCCATAATCTCTCTCTGTAGGTTGCGACTTTTATGCTATTAACAGGATACTCAGACAGTTTTCCAAATATATAAGCACTGGCATAGTTAATAGTGTAACTACATTTTTCTTAAAAACTGTGTGGCATATAAAAATACATATTTGTCTTATTTGAAGACAAATTTGTAGAACAACTTTCTAAAATAACAGTCTACTAAAAATTGTCTAAAATGAAACATGTACTATTAGAAAACATTACCTTTGAGTAAGAGGGATATTAAAATTCATATAGTAAAAAAGGCAAGATTGTTAAGGGAAATGGAACAGGGAGAAGGATGTATACAATCTTGAAATTTACAACAGAGTAACTAAACTCATTATGAAACTCCTGCCTTTGAAAAATTTAGGAATAATTTGTGAATGCCATGACATTTGGAAGTGGGATTAGCAAGTCTTATTACTGAACTAACCTCTCACTGTTAGATCAAGAATTAAATATTTGTTCAGCACTTCGAATCACAAATCGAAACTTTCAGGGCTCACACAAGAATTTTATAAACTAAGAAATATAATCTCAAAGTTGTAGATAATTAAAGGTGTATTAAGGAATGCACAAAGCAATATTTTTAGTTTATCTGTGAAATTTTGAGTTTTAACTGAAAGATCAAAATACACAATGATTTATAATTACACATTTGCTCAGTTCTAAACTCTGTTCCTAAGATACTATACAATCACACATACTTCTCCAAGTAAGCAATGGGAAAACGGGTTGTGCATTTTTAACAATTTTGCTAAGGGAGTCAAGTGACCAAGTTCTGTTCAGTTGCAATACCATCTTGTGGGGTCCTCCTGCAAGCTCTCCAAAGATGCCATATCTGCCCTTTTTTGTCTTGTGATAACCAGAAGGGAAAGGTAATGCCTGAACATATTTCTATTTCTAGTGAAAAGACCACCCAGTGGATTCTGCCAGACTCTACAAACATTTGACAAATACGTTGTCAGAAGATAAGAAATAGAGTGTTATGCAGAGACAGTCCTGCTCTCGGCTACTGCAGTTGTCTGGGGCCCTGGGAAAGTCCAGGAGAGCTCTCATTCTTTTCCTTTCCACGGCACCTACTCACAAGTCCCTGGCAACTTTTCTTCACCTTTAAATCAGAAGGACTTCACAAAACAAACGTATTTCACGTATCACACGGTAGAATTCGTCTTTACCCTCTCTCCACCATAAAAATGAACAAGTTACCATTAAAGCTCCCTTAAAGGTGAGACAGGAAGAATGGGACCCAAATCGGATCTTAAGATGCTCGGCAAAGATCAATCGGACACAACCCCACCTAAAATACACGAAGCCCTTCCCCGGAGGTTGTAAAACACGACACGGACAGAGAGGTGGAGCGTGCAGGCGCAAAAATTTGTAATTTTTTAAATACCCAGCTCAGGACATTTTCTGTTCGTTCCACAGAGTTTCCAGATCAAGTTTCAGCCGTGATCCGCCACTCCCCACACCACCCCTCGCCCTCACTCTCCTTCCTCTCAACTTGGCTCCCTCCCCGGTGGTCGGGGAGGCTTTCTCTCCACTTCCCGCGAAAGTAGCGGCATCCCCGGGCGTTCTGCTCGCGTCAGGGTCCTTCTCGGAGGCCGTGGGGCCCCGCCGCAAACCTGGGCATCCACCCGAGGAAGGCAGGACCGGCCGACACCCGCCCCCCAGCCCCGGGCTACCTCCCCTGGGACTCCCCGGAACGCCGGCCGCAGGGCCCAGCGGCACCGGCAGAGTTCCCACCTGAGGAGGCGGCCGGGGAGTCGGCGCGAGGGATGGGGGGACCCGGAGGCGGCCGGGGGTCCGGCCAGCGCGCCGCCTCCCGCAGCAGCTCCGCGAGACCCGCCCGGAGCCGCTCGCCCGCCCGCCGCTCCCGGCGCCGCGGCCGGGGCACTAGGACCCCAGGAGGGAAGGAGGGAGGCGCGCCGGCGTTGGCGCCGCACTTACCGCGCTGGCTCCGCGCACCGCCGCCGCGTCCACCCAGACGCGCGCGCCCCGCGCCGGGCCGGATTCACAGCAGCCGGGCGCGGGGGGAGGGGCCCCGCCGCGGGAGCCGGGGGGGCGGGAGGGGGCGGCAAGTGTCACAACTTCCCCCGCCGCGGCCCGCGCGGCGGCCGGGTACGCGGGGACCGCAGAGCGGCGCGCGGGGCGCCAGTGAGTTCACTTTCTTTTTCTCCCCGCGCGCTCCCCCAGTCCCTTCCCTCCCGCCCGCCCCCTCAGCCTCCCCCTCCGCAGCCCAGGCCCGGCCGGAGTTTTCGGGGCTCGGCCCGGGAGCGGGAGGACGGAGGCGGCGGGCAGGGCGCCGTGCCGAGGAGCGGCATCCGTGCCAGGGACGGTGACCGCGTGGAGGGGCCGCGCCGGCCGAGGGTGCCCGAGCCCGGCGTCCGCGTGTCCGGGGGAGTGCGGGGGTGTGCGGGAGAGCGCGGGGGTGTGCGGGGAGCAGAGCAGAGGCGCCTACCATGCGGGAGAGCCCACTCGCGGGCGCCGGCCCGGCCGCGATCATTTATAATCCTTGACTCCTCCGCTCCGCCACTTGGCAAGATGACAGGTACTTTATTTCTTCTTCTCGATTCAAAAAAAGAGAGTCCCCGTTTGCTGCCTTTTTCTGTCAAATGGGATTTGCCGGACTGAACCACGCTCGCCGCCCCTCCCTCCCCCCTCCTCCCGGCCGCCGCGGGCCGGGGAAGCACCGCGGCCCCCATGCTGTGACCAATCAGTGCCTCTCCCACGTCGGCCGTTGCGGGGTCAGCCCTGAATGACACTTCTGGCTGATGAACGGCGCTCGCCGCCTCTCGGCTCTGATGCGGGGTCTGCCCGCCGCTGATTGCAAATACTAACGGACGGGCGGCGCCATCTGAAAGGCACGCGCGCCGACCGAGTGCGGGGTGCGTGCGTGCGGGTCTGCCGGCGTCTTCCCCGCGCGGCCCGGAGGAGGACCTGGGGGAGGGGGCGGGCGATGGCTTTGGACTTAAGTGGAAACACTTCTCTGTGTAATCAAACCTCTAACCTTCTTAGAAAACTACTTTTCTTCATCTTCCGCAGGGTGGGCATTTCAGGTCAGCTGAGTCACCCGAGGAGGTGGGAGTGCGAGACTCTGCCGGGAAGACGGATTCCGAGGCAGAAGGGTGTAATTAAGGACTCCCACCCCGGGTAGGCGGCTCGTCCTTCAGAGCCTCTGAAAATGACTTGCGCCTTTCCTTCCAGAGCGTCCTCTCGCCCGAGACTGAAAAGCGCAGTGACCTCGGGACTGGGGAGGGAGGCGCGGGACACTCCGACCGTCCGCCGCCCAGCCCCGGCTCCGCACGGCCGTACAGCAAGTGTCCGCCCCCAGGTTCCAGTACCTGGACCTCCAACAAGCACGAGCTGGGGGTCCCCTAAAAGGCCACAACTCCACCTTGACTCCTCCCTATTCTCACCGCAGGTTAGCTGTCCAACTCCATCCCTGCCTCTACTTTGTTTGCCGGGGGGAGGACGAGTTTACTGTCGGTCTCAAGACACTGCCACTATCTAGTCACTTAAGTTCCCACCAAAACTCTGGCTCCCGCCCCCTGGCTGGAAGAGGGGGGGCTCACTGAACTGATGGAAGTTCCTGAGGTTCGTGAGGGGAGGAGGGTTAAAACCCCAAACGGGCCACCTCTACAACGCCACTCTGTGGCTCGGCGGCCCCGGGACCTTCGGGCACCTTCTGTTCCGGGACCAAGAGGCAGAGGCAAGGGGGGGGGGGTGCACGCGCCGGGTCAGGACGAGTGCGCGTGGCTCCCGTGGGGTGCCCGGGCGTCCCCCAGCCCCTCCCTGGGACCTGTGCAGAGCTGACAGTCCGCGTCCAGGTGCCCGGCAGTTGCGGACCTGTCCTCAGGAGCGTGGCAGAGGGACTGGTGCCCTCCGAGCCTCCTCATTCATTCCACCTTCCACTCTGCGCTTCGGAGCGGAGACTATCACCGGCCTGTACCTAACCTGACGCAGCCGGAAGGAAATGCACTTGCATTTGTAGCCGCAGGCAGAACAGGAAGCAGATTGAGCCTCGACTTTCACGTTAGAGTTTCTCCAAAGTTTGGCGTGAACTGACAAGCTGAGTCCCTGAACTCTGCTGAGCGCGGGTCCCCACGCCTGCCTTCCGTAAGTTGCTGAGTGAGCGAGCCCAGCGCGGTGAGGTCGATAGTAACCAAACCTAACCCGACCTGGCTCCCTCTTTGCAGGAAGATTCTAGAGTCTTCCTGTGGTGGATCAGTCCCCTTGCCACTGCATTTCACACTGGACAAAGATAAGGTCGTGGGAGCAGCTAAAATATAACCCCCTCCGATTCTACCATTCTCATCATCTTAAGAAAACTCGGCATTTTATGAAGGGACAGCTCAGTATTACGGGACCATCACGCAAACTACTTGAAATTGGCGGCCCTTACGTGATGGAAAGGAAACTGCGAGGATGTTCCATGAGTCACTTTTGTGGCCCAGTTCCCGCAGAAACATGTTAAGTGTTTAAAACTTTCCCATACTAAGTGAGAGTCTCTTGCTTTTTTGTACCCTGCTGTCTAGGAATGAATACGCAATAAAGAAAAAAGATACTCTGCCCCCATCCTACAGAGGCCAGGATAGAAGGGCTACACCATTGTTGGAGCTGAGGGGAGGAGACATATTTCTTCCTTTCAGCTCTTTTTTTTCTAGAATTCTCATTATGGCTGACGTTTGTAATAGGGATGGGGAACAATAGAGCTCATCAAATTTAGAAATGGAATGAATCTCAGAGTCTGTCCCCAGCACAGCCCCGGTTAGGTGACACTCAAAGTTTTCGGTGTGACGTGCTGCTGGCTCACACTAAGTGGTGGCAGTGTAGAAACGACAGACACTCTGAGCTCGCGGATACGACCTTGTGACTCCGGGCCAGGTGTCGCTGTGGACAAGCCTGCAGGTGGCTTCCCCCCAGGGTCTGTCTGGCCAGCCTGGAATCCGGGTGTTAAGCTGAAGTCTTCACGGGTCACCCACCCCCCATTCTCTAACAAAGAAGTTTCCATGTGTGGAGGCCGCTGGAAAAGCTGATGTTGTGCAGTGCCCAAGTGCTTCCTGCTCCAAACGAATCCCTGGAAAGCAGTGAGGCCGCTCGCTACGTGATCCGCCTGCTTTCTACCTCACTGAGCCGCCGCCGAGAGAGGGCGAGCGGGGATGGCGGGGAGCGCGCGCAGGGCCCTCCGCACCCACAAAAACTGGAGCAGGTGGAATGTAGCTGTTTTGCAAACCTGTGGCCGCTTACAGCAAACCCTGCCCGGGGAGGCTGCAGCCGGTGGTGTCGGGGATAATGAACTGAGCTGGCCTCATCGCCCTCGCCTGGGTCCCTCTTTTCACATAGACACCAAGCTCTTGGAAAGGGAAATGCGGCCGGGCTCCCCTCCAAGCCCCTACCTCTACCCCTAGAAAGGCAAGCGGGAGTCTGACCCCGGAGGCTTTCAGGCGTGCTGAAGGGGAGCAGGGGGTCAGGCGAGGATGAGGCTCTCCAAGGAGACTTGTGGACATCACTGGACTTTTAAGGCATTCTTGAGACTTATATCTGCAATAGCAAACTGAGGCATGGGCAACCCGCCTGCTGGCTTCAAACCGAGTTGCTGCCAGGGCTGCGACCTCTTCCCTTCAAGGTGCTGAGGCACAGGGAGGAAAAGATCAGGGGAGCCCAATCTCAGGTACCTACACCTTCCACTCACCCTTTGAAAAGATCAGCGAAGCCAACAATCCACATAGAATCAAAAACAGGTTATGTCTCAACTGAGAACAACAAATAAATGCTGGGCCACTTGAAACACTATAAGGGCTGGTCGTCACTGAGTTGTAGCCACCAAAATGTTTTCAGGCGCACATGTAGCAAGCACGCATCTGGAATGATCTACAGCACGAGAACTTAAATTTCGCATGGAAATCGCTCTAATAGCCTTAAAGTTATTATCAGGTCAGTTACACACACAGGCAGAACATAATTCAGCTCCCTTGGCTGTGAGATCTAGGGAACTGTAATTTGTACATTTTGGGGTGCCCTTTGTATAGTGTTTCTAAGGTAGGCACTAGCTGCTGGCAAGGTTTATGGATAAGTCAGTGACACAGAAGGACAATTTTGTTAATAACATCTTTAGATATCCCTGGGTTCAGTTTACATATTAAATTGTAAATATAGGCTAAAAATCGAGGCATCAAGCGACTTACTCAGTACCAAAGTGATTGTCTTTTCATTTCCCAGAGGTGCCCTAGTCTTTCTCCTGCCTTTGCTGACCCCTTAGTCTGGAATATTCTACACCCTGGAACATTTAGCTTTTACTTATTTATTTATTTATTTTTCCATTTTAGGAACACTCTGCTACCTTAGCAGTGCCTCCACTGTATTTTCTGCATGTAATAAACAATGACACTGCTTTTCCTATAGGCCAGTGTTTTCCAACCTTGTTTATCTCACACCACACTTGAACCTATAGTTAAACTTCCAGGGCACACTAAAATCATGTTGATTAAAATAATAATAATAATAATAATAAAAAGAATGTACTTACTGTGCTTTGAACTCCTTTTAAAAATAATTTAGTTAATGATATTTAAAATTTTTCGTGGTACACCTAAGATCCTCTTATGTGCCATGACACACCAGTTGAAAATCACGAATATAGGCACCAGTAGCTGAGGGCTCCTGGGGTGTGTAGAGGCTTGGCAGGGGCTGGAATTTAGGGAGATGCTCAAGAAATGCTAAATAAATGACTATTGAATGAATGAGTAGAGATGTGAATAAAATATTTTCATCATATTTAGTTATTCTTTTAAAAAATACATCATAAGTAGAATTTCCCTTGAAAATTTATTTGTCAAGTATACTTTTCTACTTCTCTGACCACCAAATTTTTAATAGGACATGGATTTAAAATTCTACTCATTAACGGGAGCCACTTTGACCTTGGTTGACTTTTCTCAGAAGCGTAATTTGAAGACAAAACAACAGGAAAGGCAAAGAGATCCAATTTTGTTCTCTTCTTTTTCCCAATAAACGGTAGTGTTTACTGAAATTTTGGGGAGGGATATTGTAGCAATTCCCTATTAACGTAGATACTTGGGTATTTTATATTAAATATGACATTATTTATAAAACCATGTTGTCTTCTAAACTCCCTTTGGATTTTTAATGGTAAGAAGTATAGAGCTAAGAGGACTGTTTTTGTTTCTTCAAGACAAGGGTTCAGCTGGTACTGGGGAAACAATCTTGGTTTGTTCCTGTCTGTTCAGGAGGACTGTTTCTAATTGATCTGGCATGGAAGTTAGTTGGAGATGTGTACGTTGCAACCAAAGCGCAGAGCCTGTATGCTTTGTAAAGTGATAACCATATGGGCCTTATTTGAAACATTTGAGGATTTTCAACATTAACCTGGGTTAAATTGAGCTATAAATTTCAACTCAAATGTATATGTCTTGACAAATTCATCATCGCTTTGGAAAAGCTTTCAATCCATGCTCCTCTCAGATTAATAAAGATGATGACCGCTTATCACAAATGCAAAGGTTTATCACAGTAAAGCACCATAATGTTGTACTTTGCACTGTGAAAATGCAAATTGCTCATTTTAAGCAGACATTTTCTGTTATCACTTTCAATAGAATGGAAATGTCTAAAAATAATCTCTGGGTAAAGAAAAGGATATATAGTCAAATCTATTTCCTCTTAAACTATTTTCAAGTGTACTTTGCTAACATCATGAAGATTTAATTAAGCAAGCTCAGCTAAGATAAAAAGCAAAGCAACTGAAATTTACTACTATAGAAACATATTCAGGACTTATACAAAATAATTTATTTACTGTTCTTTATTTAGGGATCTGAACAACCATTGAAGTTTAAAAATACAACAGAATTCTATAGCTCCCTAACTTCTATTTCTGAATATCAAATTTAGAGTTTTCACTTTGTTACAGATAATAGTACTAAGTTATAAATGTCGATGGTCCCTTCCCTTGCAGCTTTAAATTGCCTTGAAAAAGATACAGTTTCTTTAATTAAAAAAGATGCACAGAACTAATCCCTCTAGCTGAAAAAAGAAAAGTTTTAAGCAATCTCTTTCTGCTCCGAGAGAGAAAGGCAGACAATACCATAACAGATCAGAAACATAAGCTATAGTGTGCAGCCAGGAGCACAGCAGGGAACTCAATACTGCTCCAACTGTGTCATTTTTTAATCCCCCATCCCGGTTTTCCCCGTCTGACCTCATGCTGAGATGAAGTTATCACAGAAGACAGCTTTACTCTCACCAATGAATCCAACCCTGGATCTGTATTATCCTTAGCAGATCAAAACACCGCTTTCATCAAATAGCATTATCTGCATAAAAGGCATGCAATTGCCCGATAATTTCACCCAAACTATGCTATTCATTTAAAGAAAAAGAAGAGAAATGTAATTCATTCCTTTTTAGGGGTGGCAGAGAAGACTGAGACTTGGGGAGAGGCGGAGGCTGGAAAACCTTACCCCCTTCACGCATGGGAACTTTTCTGTTTTTAACACAAAATCCCAAGACGGGGTCCATTTAAAAGTCCCCCCTACTCCTGCGCTGTAAGATTAATTGTTGGAGCAATTTGGTGCAGTTTGAGTGACAAAAGTGTAAGTTGTGTAGAAAACTGGCAGTGAGAAATTACAAAGCTTGCTGAGGTCATTAGGCATGCTTCCATGAACCCCAATAAAAATCATCATATCCACTAAAATTGGAGAAGCGTAAAATTAGCTGAACAATGGGATGGAGTTTAACACAACATTGTAGGGTGGGGGGGATTCTTACCCGAGACCTTTCTGTGTCTTATGAGAAGTTCAAATCCTTACAGTGGAAGACAAAACATATTCCACAATTTTGAGTTAATACTTTGCAGAACATTTAAGAAATTTTAGGGGGGGTGGCACCTGTGGCTCAAAGGAGTAGGGCACGGGCTCCATATGCCAGAGGTGGCAGGTTCAAACCCAGCCCCAGCCAAAAAGTTCAAAAAAATAAAAAAAGAAAGAAATTTTAGGAGTAAAGACTAGCACTTTTTTTTAAATTTTGAAAATACTTTAGCCTCCTGCAGATTCTTTTCCCTTTTACGTTTAAACTATGTTCTTATTTGTGTTGTGATCATACAGTATAAGCTGCTATCCCAGGCTTCCTTTAATGGGTCTTCACTCCTTACTGAATGACATCAGTTGTTTTGCTCAAGGTATCATGATAGGTTAGAACAGTCAGACTAAACCACTTGTGTCAAGTAAATGGAATTTCTAAGAAGGACTAAAACTCCCCTGTGGGTGCCAGTGACCTCTTAGGTATATGTTAATATCCCTGCAATATGTTTTTCTCACCGTAATTTTAATGATTTAGCTTGAAAACGTAAGTCTTCCACCAGCCCTTTCAGAATCTACTATGTAAACTGACCCTGCAACAAATCCAACTTAATCTCTATCCTTCCATCACCCAGACGTCTCTACACAAAAATGTGTGGGACCAGCAAACAGAACTACTCGAAAAAGAACGACATTAACATGCTTCAAATCCCAGGCAATTCATGAGACAGGGAAAGCGAGAATTTTTCCCTTGAAAAACATTGGTTTTTCTAAGAAATTAATTGTAGCGCTATTATTTGTCACCATGGGCATTTTAATTACAGGTGTGTATTCTCTAAAGCATTTAAATATAATTAATAAATATATATTTTTCCATACCCTCTTCCTGAAACCACAACTTGATACTGAGGTGCTCTGAGACTAAAAGTCTATGTAGGTATATGGTCTGCTCAGTAGTAAAGTTCAAGTTGATGTTTCCAAAATGCAGTTTCGTGACACACAAATTATCTGAAATGTAATGTGATCAAGCATTAAACTGCGATATTTCCTTGAATTTAATGATAGTCCTATTTTCATGTCAAACTTGATTACAAGAATCAGCTTTTAGAGTGAACTATTTAAAATCCCAAATCATTAACAGATCATTTAGGGTTCAGTCTCACAAAACGTCTTGTCTGTGACCCATCAGCTGAAGAAGCGTAAGCAGAAAGGGGAATTGCACGTTTTGCTTACGTGTGTGTGACTGATTTTAAAAGTCACATTTCTCTCTGAAAATGCCTGGAGCGAAAAGATATTTACATCACCAATACTACTGCTGTCCTTTTTTGTTTGTTTTTGAGACAGAGTCTCACTTTGTCACCCTGGGTAGAGTCCCATGGAATCATAGCTCACAGCAACCTCAAACTCTTGGGCTCTAGTGATCCTCCTGCCTCAGCCTCCCAACTAGCTGGGACTGCAGGTGCCCTCACCACAACACCCGTCTTCTACTGCTACTCTTAAACATATTTATAGTGCAATTTATGTTCACACACCATTTTTTCTAAAGCCTACCATGGACCACTATGCCCATTTGAAATGGAGACAAACAACTTCCTTAAGTCTTCAGAAATTTTAAATAAATGTAAAATTTTAATATTTTATTTATTTACTTTCACTCCAACTCTGTATTTAACTCATAACTCATTTTTTTTAAAGAGATTAAACCTGAGTCCTCCAAATGTATATAGTCATGTAACTATTACTACAATGAAGATATAGAACATTTTACCGTTCCTGAAAGTTCTCTTAGGCCCTTTTGTAGAGAACCCCTGGCCCAGCTGGAAGCCCCTAGTAATCACAGATCTATTCCGTGTCTCCATAGTTTTGCCTTTTGCAGAAGGACAAACACATGGAATTACAGAGAACTTAGATTTTACCTAGCATTATGTGTTTGATTTCAGAAACATAAAAGTAGCACCTTCTTTTTCGATTGTTGAGTGAGAGCCCTTTGTATGCATCTTCCAAAATGTGTTTATTCATAGCTATCTGGAAGAATTGTTGTGTTGTTTCCATTTCATGTGTGTATAATTATAAATAAAGCTGCTATACAAATTCACCTATATGCTTTCATTCCTCTTGTGTAGATGTGATTGCTAAATCTCGTGGCTTATTTAGATCTCAGCTGTAAGATTTTCATGTCCCATATTATTGAGTAGGCTTTGCAATTTTTATCTTTCAAGGAACTTATCTATTCATCTAAACTGCAAAGTCCGTAATAATGTCTTAGTATCCTTCTGATGTCTGTAGAATTTCTAGAGATGTCTTTTCTTATATCTGGCTTTGTTTTGTTTTCGTTCTTTGTTTTCCTTTTTAGTCTAGCTAGAAGTTTATCACTTGTATTGATATTTTAAAAACAACAAAAACAACAACAACAAAAAAAGAACCCTGGGTCCTCCATATATCTCAATTTCAGCAGTAAACTGGGTCAAATTCACATGCGTTTGTTTCTGGAAGGTTAAGCAATCATCTTCATGGATGATAGAATGTTTTATTCATTTGTTTAGAGATGATACCGCAATATCACTATTCTCAGAGTAAAAACTTCCCAAATGGGACAAGGAAAGGTATTCCTAACAACATTTTAGGCAAAACTAGTCTTTTGTCTAAATCTTTGGTCCATTTTTTGTATGTTAAGACAGCCAGTCTTGGTTTGCTCTGCAGTGGGGTAAATTCCCAAGAAAGCTGAGTTACAGTTAGGGCCATGAAAGACTCCACTGGGATGAAGCAAACTCCCCCAGGGCACAGGATGTGAGTTTTAGTTTCTCTGATGGAGATGTAGCTCTGGGTTTTGTTTGGTTTAGGCAAACATATAAGAAGCCAGGCATATCTAAAGCAGACTGGTATGGTAAGCGGGGAAGAGTCTGGCCTGGGCAGAGAACCATCCCATTTTTTGTGTGTTTACCTAACATTTTTTTTTGCTAGCTCTATCCTCCAAATCTAGCAGTTTTAATCCACAAAAATCTATGAAAGACCAGGATTCACCTTCCCCTCTTTTATCCTTGGATAAGATATCTAGGAGGAAAAAAAAAGTAGGCCAGGAGAAGATTATGAGCTAAGAGTCTATAAAGAGGAAGGAAATTGGCAGTGAGAGAATGTGAATTAGGGGTTGAAGAAGGGAGAACACGCTTCGGCTGAAGATAAAGGAAGAGGAAAACAAGGTCTGGTGCGGGTCCGAGCTTAGAGCCTGGTTTAATGGAGTTCCTGATTGATCTTCAGACTCTGTTTATTCTGATATATAGAAGTTTGCCTCAAGAGTTTATAGAATTACTTAGAAACCAGATTTAAAGCAGGCCACGGAACCGGTAATATTTATTTTCAAACTTATTAGAAATGAACCTTTACTATATTTTGAAGAAGAGTTTGATAATAAAGAGGTTCCTTATTAAAATTTGAAGAGTATCTTGATAACGAACAGGTGCAAATATCTATAGTTACTCTAGACCCGTATCTTTCTAACTGGAGGCTTAAGACCCCTATGTCAGAATCATCTGGGGGTTCTTAAGAAAATACTTACTCCTGGCTCTTCCTTCAGCTGTAGGGAATCAGAATCTCCAAGGATAAAACCAATAAATTAGCATTTTAAACAAATCTTCCAGAACATTCTCATGCACAGAGAAGTTTGAAAAGTATTGCCCTGGGTTACATATTTTGCATAAAGTAAATAGACACTTCAGTCTTATCATTTCACTAATAAAAAGAACTTGTGGCAAATAACTGGTTGAATTATTTCCAAAAGTAACACATTCCCCTGCCTGGGTAGGTTTGCTCATACCCATAATCTCAGGGTTATGGGAGGCTGAGGGGAGGGCGATTGCTTAAGGCCAATAGTTCAAAGCCAGGCTGAGCAACACAGCAAGACCCCAGGCTCTAAAAAAGATTTTAAAATTAGAGGGGTATGGTGGCACATGCCTATAGTCCCAGAGATTCAAAAGGCTGAGGTGGGAGGATTATCTGTACCCAAGAATTCTAGGCTGCAGCGAGCTATGATTGTGCCACTGTGCTCCAGCCTGGGCCAGAGTGAGACTTTGTATCTTAAAAAAAAAAAAAAAAAGGTGATACATTCTCATTTAAGGAAAAAACCAAATTCATAAAACAAAGAGAATGAGAATATCCACCTGAAGAAATCCCCAGATGAAAATTCAGTGATACTTCAAAATTCAATTTTTAATCATTCTCTCTAAAAAACCAATAAGTTATAAAAGTGACATAGCATTTTCTATGTATTTTAATAGTACACAAATTTTTCCTGGCTATCTTGTCAATATCACATATATAATACTATATATGATGTGTCCTATTATGTATATATGAGATTCTAAAGTTTCACAGATTTTAGGATGGACCTTAAAATATGTATTCATTGTGCTTATTATCAGAAATTGAAGAATTCTTTGTGTGACCTAGAATAGGAACTAACTCAACATGAATAACTTTTAATAGAAATCCAGAGTAATATCCAAAAATGTAGGAGCTTTATTTGGAAGCTAGGCATTTAAAGGCTGGCATTGTCTGCTATTTCTAGGGTGGCTTTTGGGTTCATGCTGAAAGCCCTTAAAATTTTAACTTATGGTATTGTCCATCACTACCCTGACCATCTCCACTTCCTTCTTTTGCAACTAGTTATTTCTAGGTTTTGTTTGTTTTGTTTTATTTTGTTTTTTTGAGACCCAGTTTCACTCTATCGCCCTGGGTAGAGTGCCCTGGAGTCATCATAGCTCACAGCAGCCTCAAACTCCTGCAACCCTCCTGCCTCAGCCTCCTGAGTAGCTGGAACTACAGGCGCCCACCACACCTGGCTAGTTTTTTCATTTTTAATAGACACAGGGTCTCACTATTGCTCCGGCTGTTCTCAAATATCCGAATTCAAGGGATCCACCCTTCTTGGCCTCCCAGAGTGCTGGGATTACAGGTGTGAGCCATGTCGCCAGGCCAACTACTAGTTTCTGAGGGATGTGACTGTTAACAAAGCACTATTATTATACTTCAGGATGTGATCCTGATTTCTCTGATAGTGCACACTTAATGTCCTTATTATGAATAGTGGGGAAACACTCCAACTAGTGTTTGTTTTCAAGTGGTTGTCTTGACTACAGCAGTTTTCTCCACCCGACCGGGTTTTCTTTCTTTTCTCCCTCTCCTGACTTGCCTTTCAGAAAATGTGCCTACCATGTAACATGTCATCCTCATAACAACTTCAAAAGAAGTTATTATTTTTCCCATTTTAAAGGTCAGTAAGTTGAAAAGTACATTTGTTCAATGTTAGTAGAAAAGCCAGTGGTTCTAGAGCCCAGGATACATGTCATTTTTAAGTGTTTGTGGAGCCTATTTACAAAAAAACAAAAACAAAACCCACAATTTCTAGGAGAAAGAGAACCTGTTATAATCACAAGTTAGTTACACACGTATAAAATCACACATAGAAATACAAACTAGAGTTCAGTGAGAGATTGATGCCTCTTCTTAAGAACACGCACGTACTCCTGATGAGAAATCCACAGAGCAAACACTTTTAAAAATGTTTGAGTCTGCTTTTGAGAAAAGTTATTTTATAATTTGCAAAAACATGAACTTGCCAAAACTTTAAGTCCCATTCCACACCACAACTATTCATCTTTATGTGTTGAACGAGTTTATAATAAAATTGCTTCTAATATAATATATTTTATGATTACTTTATTTCTCTAAATAAAATTACTTTAACCTTAGCATATATATGTGTGTGTATATATATTTTTCTTTTTTTTTTTTTTTTTGAGACAAAGTTTCTCTGTCTCATCTTAGCTCACAGCAACCTCATACTCTTGGACTTAAGCGATTCTCTTGCCTCAGCCTCCTGAGTAGTTCACAAGGCTGGCTATTTTTTGAACTCCTGAGCTCTGGCAATCTAC
This sequence comes from Loris lydekkerianus, assembly GCA_963574355.1. Taxonomy (NCBI): domain Eukaryota; kingdom Metazoa; phylum Chordata; class Mammalia; order Primates; family Lorisidae; genus Loris; species Loris lydekkerianus. The sequence continues at coordinate 30,163 of CAUYPK010107359.1, read as the reverse complement.
CACCTTGGCCTCCCAGAGTGCTAGGATTACGGGTGTGAACCACCTCGCACAGACTTACCATATATTTTTAAATGATTGTGTAAGACTAGACTTACAGAAGATTTCAGCTCAGGAATGATGGTTCTCTCTTCAATGATTAATCCACGCAAGATAAAGTAAAGTATCTGTTTTAAAGAGTGGGTGCAGTTTGGAGATGACAAACACTTGTCACCCTATTAAAAATTCTCCAGGAAGGGTGTAGTTTGTCCAATGGTCTTTGGCTTGTAGAAGTTGGTGATCCTCTTTAAAGGATCAGGAAAGTTAAACAAGGTGAATTGTAAGCTTGATGCTACTTGAAATTACAAATCATTGAAAAACTGTCCGTGAGAACACCTTAGGGAGTGAATGAGGACAGTAATGGTTTACGTGTGGTTGCAAAACAATAATGAACCTGTCTAATCAATTGTTCTGAATAGCAATAGATCGCAGTGGAAGGAAAAGTACACATCCTTATTGACCCCTTGTACACTCTGTTACATTTCATTCTTGTGACTTTTGAATGGTTTCCTTTTACATTAAATTAGGCATTAACCCTAAAATGCTTACCTGTAGCTTTCCGTAAAGGCAGCATTCAATATGAATAACAGAAACCAGAGCAGAAAATAAACCCATTATCTTTGGCTCTTTATGGATATTATGTATTAATGATAAAAAATGCTAATATCAAATTTAAACTAACACAAAATAAATGTAATGCTAATCATGGGTGATTTTTTTTAGAAAAAGGATTTAGTATCAAAGAATAGATCCATATTAGATTCATAAACAGGAAGAGAAAGAAACGATGAGCTGATTTTCATTCATTTAGGTTTATCTTCCTAACAGATGCATATTAGTGCAGTCAAATAAATTTTGCCATGGTCTACAATGACTGATAAAACTATTCAATGATTGATTGCACGGGGTACATTAATTTTACATGTATGGGCATGCCCTATGTTCAGGGTTACATTGTAGGAAGCAATCGCTCTGCTTTTCACTGCCCTCATCCCCCTCCACATTTAGACTTTTATGTAGTATTTGCATTAACATGGTTGCGTTATATAGAGCTATGGAAATGGTTGGGTTAGACTCATTTATGCCGAAGACCTGACCCAAACCCTTCTAAAACATCACAGATCACCACCCTCATCAACAAACTGAATCGTTCGTCAAATGACAATTTCATTTTAACCTGGGGTTAAATCTGCCACATGAGAAGTTCTCCCTGTCTGCTTGTCACCCGACAGTGGCAGAATCAAATGAGCATTCCTCCACTTCACAGGGCTACAGTTCACTGTCGATATCTTTCATTTATCTAAACCAGTTATTGTTCTTCCAGTCAATGTAAAACATTTTAGTCATAGGCTTAATGTTATGATTTGTGTGAAGTGATGCTACAATCTTTCAACTTTGTCTTGATTGTAAACATTTCTTTAATACCAACTGTATGGATCTAAAGATGGGGGTCAAGGAGACAGGACTGATAAGCTGTTTGAGCTGGCAGTGGTCATTCAACAACTATTTCTTTTAATTGGTGATAAAAAGGCACAAGCACTGAGTTCAACGTCTCTGACGAGAGAAGTAAGCAGGCATCTCGTGGGAAGCCCCATGGGAAGTCTTCATTAATGATACTATTACTTAAACACGTCGTACAACATTTTGGTGACCTGACAATGTATGATTAAGTATTAATCAGCTATAAAAAGAAATACAATCTTGCACATGTATTGATCCATTTAATTTTACTTTTGTTGATCTGCTAGGAATTTTCTTTCTTGATATCAAATTTTCCATGACCAATGGAATTTTTCATGTTTTCCTAGAAAAAAATGCTTTGAAAATGCTTTTCACTGAGTGAAACCTCTATTTAGAAATACCATCATTTCTTAAATTTGATGACTGAATTGTCTCTAAATGAAAATTCTAGATTTTAATAAAAATTCTAGAATTGTATATTATTTTTGTAGTTATGATTTCTGAGACCACTCTCTTTCTAAAGTATATTTAAGAAAAACCTGTATTTTCCCTAGATTTAAATTAAATAGTAAAATCTACAGTGGTGAACAATTCTGATTGTTTTGATTTCTCTGCAATGTTTGACTTGTCTTCATTCAGGAAGCAAGAATTTTGGAGAGTCAATTTTGATTAATGTTTGACAATATAGATTTGTGATACTCTCAGAATACTTATTTCTATATTTTCCTTTTCTTTGTATTACACATTAAAGAATATAAATAGATTTCTGTATCTGTAGCATATATATTTTAGGCTAAATATACTTAAGTGCTAATTCAATTAATTTCTACATAACACAATTTAATTGTGCTTACTACTGTTTTTGAAAATTTGCATTAGCAATATTTTGCTCACATGATATTTTAGATGTGAATTTAAAATGACTTAATAGCCGTATACTCTGTACAACACTAGTTATCTGCCGCCTGGGAATATAACCCTATTCCCACCTTTTCCATAAGCTTTGTTGCCAAAGATCTTTCTGGGTGGCCTCAAATTAAGGCAATTTCTTCCCTTATGACCTGCTGTAATTTTTTGGTAATGTGAAAAATTATGATGACAGAATTAATTTGAGTATGAAAATTTGAGAAAAAGGTCTATTACCTTTTACTTAATTAATTGTCAACTTCGTGAAACTGGATATGAAGAGCAAGCCAACTTCTATAATGTAAAATCAAAGGGAATTTCTTGAGTTGGTTTCTTAAGTTTTTCAAGGGTTTAATATAGCCCCCCCCAGGGATGGAATGAAAAGTAGCAATTATCACTTGATGACAAATTCAGAAGAAAATACTCAATTCCAATTTTAAATAAGAATCTCTAAAATTCTCAAATTTACTAAAGTGTTTCTTAACGTAATAATACCACTGGGTAACGTCTCATTTTGGAGACCTGAGAAAAGAACAATAATTTATTAATGAGTGGTTCACCTTAAGGAAAATTTGAATCTTAACAGGGAAAAATTAACAATAAAACGGATAGTTAAAATTATTGGAAAGGAACAAGTACAGACAGTCCCCAGTTGTGAATGAGATAGGTTCTATAGTTTTTTTTTCTTTCTTTTTTTTTTTTTTGAGACAGAGTCTCACTATGTTGCCCTCTGTAGGGTACTGTGGTGTCACAGCTCACAGCAACCTCCAACTCTTGGGCTTAAGCGATTCTCTTGCCTCAGCTTCCTAATTTGCTGGGAGTACAGGCAGCCGCCACCATGCCTGGCTATTTTTTGATTGTAGTTGTCATTGTTGTCTGGCAGGCCTGGGCCAGGTTTGAACCCATCAGCGCCAATGCATGTGGCTGGCACCCTACTGAGCTACGGGTGCCTAGCCTGTAGGTTTTTTTTTTTTTTTTGTTCGTTTGTTTGTTTCTGTTTTTTTTAGGGTTGACCAGTTGCATAGCTATTTTTATTTTCTTTATTTTTTTGAGACAGAGTCTCAAGCTGTCACCCTGGGTAGAGTGCTGTGGAGTCACGGCTCACAGCAACCTCAAACTCTTGGGCTTAAGTCATTCTCTTGCCTTAGCCTCCCAAGGAGCTGGGACTATAGGTGCCAGCCACAACTAATGCCTGGCTAGTTTTTGGGTTTTTTTTTTTTTTTTTTTTTTTTGGTTGCAGTTGTCATTGTTGTTTATCTGGCCCAGGCTGGGTTCAAACCCACCACCCTCAGTGCATGTGGCTGGTGCCATAACCACTGTGCTATGGGCGCCAAGCCTGTAGGTTTGTTTTTAAGTTGAATTTGTATATGAGTTGGAACAGGTACATTTACTTATTACCTGTAATAACCCCCTGCTCATAAGTGCAAGTCTCACATCAATTGGATGTTTGTAACACAGGGACTGCCTATACACCAAAACTCAAATTTTATTAATAGCTCTTATGCTAACAGCATAACTACAGATGATGCTTAAAATTGCCTCCATAACACCCATTGTAATAGGGAAGTGAATTATCATATAAAGTAGAGTTTGTGCACTTTTTACCACCAATTTTATTCAATAGCTCTTCTGACTAAAATTAAAAAGTAACTAAAACATCATGAATAATACTATTTGGTAATGTGGATCAATGAACTATACTATAACATTACTACAATGCTAAACACACCTGTAATTCTTCATGCTATTATATATAAAGATAGCTGGGTCCATAGTCACCGTTATATATAAACTAACTTGCAGCTTAAAGCTGCTCAAACTTTCCTAAGAGAAATTTTTTTCACCTAAAGCCAAAGTCATTTATAACTCATATTTTATTTAATCATCATATATCTTAATTTATATCCAATTCCCTTAATATCCAACTTTGGCACAGCAAAATATACTTTAGCAAAAGAAAACTGACAAAGAGAAAAAAGAATATTGTGACTTTTTTTCCATCTCAACCTACTAGCACTTTTCTGAATGTTCTATGTAGATTATGTAATATTACTTAATTTCAAAACCATTGTTACTTCTTGACTCTGTTTTTTAAAGAGCAGGAATTCCAGGAAACTTTGCTCTGCTTCGAGAGAACAGAGCTCCCTTTAGAAATGCAGCAAATAGTTTCAGCATGATCTTTTCCTTTATGTTTTATTTAAAATGTTAATGGAGTAAATCCACAATTCACATAATTTATTTTGAAATACTTTTGTTCAGAATAATGCATTGTAAGAACAGTGATATACAGACAAGTTCCCTTAAAGAACACGCATCAATTCAGTTGCCTTTTGAAGCATATTGCAAATGCCCTCTAACAGGGCACAGCAACATTACATAAATCATCTTATATGAAAAATTAACATGACATCAAATATTTATAAATATTAATGTGTATGTTAATATAACCAAAGCTGTAACAAACAATCATAACCTTGCCAAGTTTCCTAGGACAGGCGCTTCTAGTAATGATATCCATTATCTCTGGAGGAACACACAATTATGAAAGTTATACACTGGATGATATGTTCTTAGCTGCTTTTAAATTTATCCATTAATGTCTGCCTTACATATCGTATTAACCCTTTATGCACATATTCTTTAGAAACATAAAGGTAGCTCACATGGATAAATATTTAGGAAGTTATTTTGATTTAGCCACTTGTATGGGAAGTCTCTGATTTTTAACACAACTTTATGCATAATTGGAGGATATGGTCTCCTACGAAGAAATTCACTTGGGATCAATCTCCCTGACATGTTAAATACCACATACGCATTTGTATGTATTCATGCTACACAAGTTTAAGGAAGCCGCACTTTGCAAAGGTAGACTGGTGAACTGTGGCTATGAAATGTTAAGAAACTATGCTATCTCCACTCTCCTAGGAAAATTCCCTGTAAAAAGTGTCTGTGTTGAGAATGGATTGGTAGGGGGGCGCCTGTAGTTCAGTGGGTAGGGCGCGGTCCCATATACCAAGGGTGACAGGTCTGAACCCAGCCGCGGCCAGCTAAAACAGCAGTGGCAACTGTAACAAAAATAGCCGGGCGCCTGTAGTCCCAGGTACTCGGGAGGCTGAGGCAAGAGAATCACCCTAGCCCAAGAGCTGGAGGTTGCTCTGAGCTGTGACCCCACGGCCCTCTACTGACTGAGGGAGACAGAGGGAAAAAAAAAAAAAAAGAGAGAGAGAGAATGGATTGGTAGGGTCCAGTCCATAGGTAGTTTTTCTGTTGTTTGTCTGTCTGTTTGTTTTGAGACAGAGTCTCATTCTGTCACCCTGGGATTGAGTGCCTTGGTGTTATCATATCTCACAGCAACCTCGAACTCCTGGGTTTAAGCCATCTTCAGCATCAGCCTTCTGAGTAGCTGGGACTACAGGCTCCAGCCACAATGTCCAGCTAGTTTTTCTATTTTTGGTAGAGATGGGGTTCCACTTTTGCTCCGGCTGGTCTCCAACTCAAGGGATCCACCCGCCTCAGCCCTTCAGAGTGCTGGGATTACAGGTGTGAGCCACCAGGCTGGGCCCACAGATAGTTTTTGGTGAGATCCTAGGCATGGTCAGCCAAGTGAAGTTTTGCTTGAGGTTCCTTGTTTAGATGTGGGTCTTTCGGCGGGTATGTGATTTGGATAGGAAAAGAGGGCTGTCATGTCACACAGGCACGTGGTGCACACTCAGGCAAATGGGACTCAGGATCCAAAACAGGTTTGCATGGGCAAAGCAGGAAGGAAAACGTTAGAGGACTAATATACTTTCTATATGTGTGTGACCTTTGTAGAGACATAACAGATAAAACCTTTGCATTGAAGATGTTTTGCTTCACCAAAGGAGAGCTCAGTTAGAAGCATCCTAAATCCATCTGCTTCCATCTACTCTCAAGGCAAAGTAGTTAGGTTTTCCTTTATAAAGCTGCTTCTTTTCTTTTCTTTTCCTTTCTTTCTTTTATTATTATTATTATTTTTTTAGACAGAGTTTCACTCTGTTGCCCTGGCTAGAGTGCCATGGCATCATCATAACTCACAGCAACCTCAAACTCAAGTGATCTTCCTGCCTCAGCCTCCTGAGTAGCTGGGACTAGAGGGACCCAGCACCATGCCTGGCTAGTTTTTTCTATTTTTAGTAGAAAGAGCATCTTGCTTTTGCTCAGGCTGGTCTTAAACTCTTGCGCTCCAACAATTCAACTTCCTCGGCCTCCCAGGGCGCTGGATTACAGGTGTGAGCCACCATGTCTGGCCAAAAAACCTCCTGATTTCTATTTTCAGTCTGTCCCTTTAGTATAGAAATCAATTCTGATGAGAATGTATGTTATGTCACTTATAGGTAACAGTGGCTTTAGCCCTGTGTGTGGTGGAGAATTATGACCTTGTTTTCACATGAAAGTTTCTTGTACATCTCTGGGATCTAGAATTGACTTTGGGGCATTTTGACTCTGGGTAATAATGCTAATTCAACCTACTTTACCATCTAAAAAACTAAGTATGGAATGAGTACTGTCACAAGCGGTCACAAAAATGCCGCTCAAAAATATCTTCCAATTAGAGTTTTCGTTATTGGAAATCTTTAAAATTAAAATGGACTTTAAATGTAATGCTAGGGCCATTATATTTAATGGCTCACTTCTGTAATCCTAGCACCCTGGGAGGCCGAGGAGGTTGGATTGTTGGACCTGAAGAGTTTAAGACCAGCCTGAGCAACAGTGAGACCCCGTGTCTACTAAAAAAGAAAAACTAGCCAGGCGTGGTGCTGGGTGCCTACAGTCCCAGCTACTCAGGAGGCTGAGGCAGGAGGATCACTTGTGCCCAGGAGTTTGAGGTTGCTGTGAGCTATGACACCATGGCACTCTACCAAGGGTGACAAAGTGAGACTCTGTCTCAAAAAAAAAAAAAATTCTGAATGGGATACAAAGAAAAAAGGTGAATTTCTTTGTCTTTAGCTAGACATTAGATTAACATTTGTTAATTTAAATATGTATTTTAGACATAAGCTTTCAAATCTCTCAAAAGATGTTATCATATTTTGTTTTCAGCAATTTTATCCTCTCACCTATATTTTATCGTTTTTTTATCCCCAACTGAATCATTCCTATCATCTTAAACATATATTAATAGATATTTCTTTTATTTTAAAATAAAAAGAAGACTTTTCTTGATTTTCCCTGTCATGTGCTGCCTCTTTTTTGTTTTATTTAATTTTACTTTATTTATTTTATTTGTTCTCTTTAGGAAAACTCCTTGAAAGTGTTGTTGCTGGCTGGGCGTGATGGCTCACAACTGTAATTCCAGCACTCTCGGGAGGCCGAGGCAGGTGGATTGCTTGAGCTCTGGAGTTCGAGACCAGCCTGAGCAAAAGCAAGACCCCATTTCTGCTAAAAAATAGAAAAAAAATTGAGGCAAGAGGATCGCTAAAGCCCAAGTGTTGGAGGTTGCTGTGAGCTATGATGACGCTACGGCACTCTACCCAGTTGACAGAGTGAGATTCTGTCTCAAAAAAAACCCAAACAAACAAACAAAAAAAGCAGTGTTGTTGCTGATGCTTGTTGTCTCCAAATGTTCTTTCTACTTTCCTCTCTCCAGTGAAGCTTTTATCATCATTCCACAAAAACCAAGCATTCTTGCCAAAGTGGCCAAAGGTCTCCATGCTGCAAAATCCTAGGTCAATGTTCCATAATCATTTTACAGTAGTCCCCTTTATTCATGGAGTGTACATTTCAAGACCCTCAGTGGATGCCTAAAATTGCCAATATTCCAAGTCCTGCGTGTACTATGTTAAATGAAGTTCTTAAGGCTCCCCTTTGGGAGATCTGAATTGCCAGCCTCACTACATGAGCTTTGGGGCCATCATTAAGTAAAATAAGAGTTTCTTGAACAAAAGCACTGGGATACCACAGCAGTCAATCTGATAACCAAGGAGGCTAACAGGTGGGAAGTGTGCACAGGGAGGATATACTGGACAACGGGAAGATTCTGCCATATTTCCTGTCTTGGTCAAGGGCAGATCTCATGCTTTTAGTTACTATATCAAAACCCGTGGTGGTCCTATGTGAATCTGCTCATTCTCTCATTTCCCTCCTCTATGTCTGTGTAGAAGATCTGAAAGAACTGACAAAAACAAAAACAAAACCTCTCCTGGAACAAAGTCATTATAACAAGGTTCCGGGAAACAAGGTTAATATACACAACTTGATTACTTCTCTATCTATCAGCAATTAACAAATAGAATTTGAAATTAAAAACACATTATTATTTACATTAGTACCCAAAACATGAAGTACTTCAGTTTAAAGCTAACAAAATACGTACAAGAACTATATAGAAAAAACTAAAACACTGATGGAAGATATTAAAGAAGAATTAAATAAATGGGAAGATATTTGCTATTTATGGATAGGTAGACTCAATATTTTTAAATTGTCAATTCTTCTCAACTTGATCCATTGATAAAGTGCAACCCCAATTAAAATCCCAGCCCAGCAAGTTGTTTTGTAAATACCAACAGATTGATTCTAAAGTTTACATGGAAAGACAAAAAATCCAACATAGGTGATTCATATTAAAAGAGAAGAACAAAGTCAGAAGACGGACATTTTCCGACTTCAAAACTTACCAAAAGCCACAGTAATCAGGAGAGTGTGATGTTAGTGAAAGAAAAGACAAATAGATCAATGGAACAGAAGAGAGCCTCAATATCAACCTATAATTGTAGATAGCTAATCTTCACAAAAGGGGAGGGTCAACACAATGGAACAAAGACAGTCTTTTCAGTAATGTTGGATCAACTGAATGTCCACATGCAAGAAAATGAATCTGAACGCATACCCCAAGCCCTTCGCAAAAACGAACTCAAAATGGGTCAGAGACTTCAGTGAAAAATGTAAAACTATAAACTAGAAGATGATACAGGAAAAACCCTAGATGGTCTTCAGTTTGGCAATGACTTTTTAGATACCCCACCAAAGGCATGATTCATGCCTTTATCAAGAAATATGATTAAGAAACAATTGATAAGCTGGAATTCATGAAAAACTTCTGCTCTGAAAAACACAGTGTCAAGAGAATGAGAAGGCAAGCCACAGACTGGGAGAAGACACTTGCAAAAGACATGTCTGATAAAAGACTATGATCCACAATATACAAAGGACACTTAAAACTCAACAATAAAATGAACAGCCCAATTACAAAATGGGTCAAAGATCTTAGATACTTGACCAGAGAAGATATTTGTATGACAAGTAAGCATACTAAAAGATGTTCAACACCATATATTAATAGGAAATTATAGATTAACAGAACAACACATCTGCTGGGATGGACAAAACCCAAGGCACAGATGGTACCAAACTTCGGGGAGTAGGCAGAGCAACAGGAGCTCTGAATTATCACTGATGGGAACGCAAAATGGTGCAGCCACTGTGGAAAACAGTTTGTCAGTTTCTTATGAAACAAAACACATTCTTACCATATAATCTAGCAGTCACACTCCTGGGTACTTACCCACATGAACTGAAAAGTATGTTCACACAAAAACCAGCTCAGAGATGTTTATAGCAGCTTTATTCATGACTGCCTAAATGTGGAAGCAAGCGAGATGTCCTTTAGTAGATAAGTGGGTAATTAAATGTGGTACATCCAGACCGTGGAATATTATTCAGTGCTAAAAAGAAATGAGCTGTCAAGCCATGAAAAGACATGGAAGAAATTTAAATGTATATTACTCAATCTCAAAAGGCTACATACTGTGTGGTTCCAACTGGGTGGCATTCCGGAAAAGGCAAAACTATGGAGACATTGAAAAAAGTACAGGTTTCCAGGGGTTGGAGGAGGAAGGGATGAATAGTAGACCACAGAAGATTTTTAGGGTAGTGAGAGTCTTCTGTTCAACACTGTAATGGTGGGTAATACGGGGCAGTATGACATTATCTATTATTCCAAACCCACAGAAGGCGTAATGCTGGGAAAGAACCCCGCAGGAAACATAAGAGAACTTTCTGTACTTGCTGTTTGATTTTACTGTGAACCTAAAATCTCTCCAAAATATAAAACCATTTATTTTTTTTTTAAATAAAATTATTTTTAAAAAACATATGGCATAACCTTGGGCATTATCTTCTACTTTTCTAGCCTCAGTCTTCTCACGGATAAAATGAGAGTTACTAGACCAGATCAATTTGTTTTAATCCAAATGATAGTGTGTATCATATGGACCAAAGAAGTAAGAGGAAGAAAAAGGAATCAAGCTAAACCCACTGCTCCCAAGGGGTGAGGATGAAGGGGAGAAAAGAGAAAGTTCCCTTGCTAGCCAGAGAATTTGTACATGGAAAACACTGAACTAGATAGCCTTAGAAATTCTGTTGAGTTACTAAGAAAATTCCTGATGGGCTTTGAAAACTCAACATAATTTCAAAGGCAGTTGGTTAGAATTTGTATGTTCATTTCTGGAATATAATGGCCTGGCAATCTGATCCGAAGTCAAGGAAAAAAAAAAAAAAGAAAAAAAGATAGAAGGAGGAGGAGAACAAAGAGGAAGAAGGAGGATTATTATTATTTGGAGTGGATTAGTCTGTGTCCAAAAATTGTCAGACTAAATTCTATACATTTCATTTACAGGAACTTCCCAAATTCTTCCTCAGCAGCTGCTTTTACTTTATACATAATTCTAATGAACTTATTATATGACTTTATAATGGGTAGTGGTTTAGATACACAAAACTAAAGTCAATCTATCAAAAAGAAGCATCGAAGGCTGGGCACAGTGGCTCACGCCTGTAATCCCAGCACTCTGGGAGGCCCAGGCGGGAGGATCCCTTGAACTCAGGAGTTGGAGACCAGCCTGAGCAAGAGCAAGAGCAAGACCCTGTCTCTACTAAAAATAGAAAAACTACCCTGGCATGTTGGCGGCTATCTGTAGTCCCAGTTACTCAGGAGGCTGAGGGAGGAGGATCACTTGAGCCCAAGAGTTTGTGGTTGCCGTGAGCAACCGCACTCTACCCAGGGCAACAAAGTGAGACTCTGTCTCAGAAAAAAAAAAAAGAAGAAGAAGCATTGAAAAGAGGAAAGCTGACCCCCAAAATATTAAAAGTGGGCAGAATTACTCAAAAAAGCTGAGTTATCTGACTTTAGTTAATAGAAGGGCAAATATCTGGACATTATTATCTTGCAAGGAGTTCGTTGTGTAATATTTATAATCAGAGCCTACATTGTTAGGAAAAGATTAAATTATGTGTATATCTCAGCACATTCTGTTCAAAAAATTTGGAAACAGTTCATTTAGCTCGAGTCCCATCAAAATGGTTAAAAGTAATGTCAGTGAACCACTCACTGATGTTTTCAGAGTACAAAAATTTCACTTCAATTCATTCTCTCTCCCTCTCTCTCTGTCTCTCCTTCTCCCCCCTCTCTCATCTTCCCCGTCTCTCTCCCGCTTCCTCTGGCCCCACACATTTGATTTTATTTATAGTTTTATTTGGTGTTCGACTTGTTTCAAACAAACAAACTTTGCTGCATGGTGGGCTTTTATTTTAAGAAAATACAGATGTGATAAGATTTAAAGACTTGAAAATAATCTAACATTTTGATTTCATATATTTAAAAACGTATTGGTATATATCCATTATTCATTGAAGTCCAGTCAACTGCCAATCATCTCTGGTAATAGAGAGTAAGGACAGAAAGAACAGGTGAAATCTATTCCTACTCCCAAAACACAACTTTCAATCTCCTGTCTGAGTTCTTTACAAGATAGCAGTACCTCCTTTCCTCTTCTGTGTAACGCATTTCAATTGTGGAATGACCTTTAAGAAAAACAACAAGAGAGAGAGAGAGAGAGAGATAGATAGATAGATAGATAGATAGAGAGAGCGAGCACGTGGGTGATCTCAAATCTTCTCCTAAAATTAAGATAACAAATGAAATCTTTAGCTCAAATACAAGAAAACAGGCTGGGTTGATTTTTTTTTAATATTGTCTCTGGAAATGTAAGTTCCTTCCAGAAAAAAACTCAGCTGATTGCCCCTGATTAAACTCCACTAACTATTTTGCAAACCATTTAATCATTTCAAAAGTCAGCCTCTTGTAAGTACAAAGTGTCTTAACCTTCAGAATAGCAGTTAGATTTTGAAAGGTGAATATCCTTTCAAAAGTATTCTTTTTATTCATTCTAGCATCTGCAGACGATGTGGACAAATAAGACTTAAATACGTCTTACAAGCATGTCCTCCAGGCTATTCGAATTAGAGCAGGTGTCCTGGCTGTACCCTCACTAGCAATAGTATTGACCTTTTCTACTAAATGTGAGCAGCATTTATCCAAGGAGGAATCAATATCAACCTGAAACTCCAAGGTCTTTATAGCTAATTCTAAAGAACATCACTCAGTGGAGATTCTGGGATGGCGATTAGCATATGTGCAAAACCAAAAAGGTCATGTGAACAAATAAGCTCAAATGTGTATATTCTTTTATATCTGGCATTTATCAAACATTGAAAAAAATAGGAAACAGAACTTGAAGACGGCTTTTTGTTTTCCCCAGAAAAACCTGCATTAAATAAGGAGTGAAGGCCAGGTGAGGTGGCTCACAACTGGAATCCCAGCACTCTGGGAGGCCCTGGCAGGAGGATCCCTTGAGCTCAGGAGTTTGAGACCAGCCCAAGTAAGAGTGATACCCTGTCTCTACTAAAAATAGAAAAACTAGCCAGGCGTGGTGGTGGGTGCCTGTAGTCTCAGCTACTTGGGAGGCTAAGACAGGAGGATTGCTTGTGCCCAGGAATTTGAGGTTGCTGTGAGCTGTGAGGCCCCAGCACTCTACCCAGGGCAACAGAGTAAGACTCTGTTTCAAAAATTAAATAAATAAAGAGTAAAACAAATTCCTTTTCAACACATACAAAAGTACACTATAATTTAATACCTATTGTGCTGAGAGATGTCAATATCCATTGATTACTTTTTCTGTGGGGATCCAATAAAATCCTATAAACTGGTGTTAACTTTAAGGATACAAAGGGTCAGACTATGTTAAAGCACTATTAGTAATGCTGCTTTTAAAAATTCATCTGTCAAGTGAGTGTTGGGTATAAACTCCTGTGTTTCCTACAAGGTGCTGAGAGAGGAGGGGCCATCAGAGAAACTCGCCCTGAGTGAGGGCAGGTAGCTCAGCTGTGGGTGGGGAGCTAAAACTCCTCAGGGCCAAGTCAATAAAAAGTCATATATTTGGTAGAAATGAGAAGATAATAGCAATTTTTAGCAATGTAAAAATAGAAGAAAGAAAATAGGTAAAGGAGTTGTATACCATGTGTGGAATTTTCTTTAGCTTTCTAGTAAGAACTTTCAGAACTGAGAAAATGTGTTATTTGTGACCCCGTGGGGGTCTTTATGGCCGGGGAGATAAACTGAATAAAATTAACTCTACTTACAACAGATCGTTCACTGATCCCTCCTCTATTACTCCATCTTCATGAGTCTGTTTCTGCAAAGAAAACTTGGATCTTCTGGCCCAGATATCCTCCTTCAAGATAAAGAAATAAATCCTGTACACTTGAAATGGGACCACGGCCTTAGAAGACAGTGGCAGAATCCCAAAGGACTTTCAGAAAACAAAGGACACAGGCCAGGCAAGGTGGCTTCCACCTATAATCCCAGCACTGTGGGAGGCTGAGGAGGATGGATCCCTTGAGCTCAGGAGTTCAAAACCAGCCTGAGCAAGAGGGAGATCCCATCACTATTAAAAATGGAAAAACTATCCTGGAGTGGTGGTGGATGTCTATAGTCCCAGCTGAGGCAGGAGTATTGCTTGAGCCCTGGATTTGAGGTTGCTGTAAGTTATGATGCCATGGCACTCTACCCAAGGTGACACCAATTGTGTCTCAAGAAAAAGAAAGAAAAGAAAAGAAAGGACCTAATAAAAATCACTTTTGTCATCTATCCCTAGCTACAAACCTATGTGGGCTCAGCATTTGTCTGCAGTGTACTGCCCTTCCATCATACATGCATCTGTAAACACTTTCTCCCTGTTCTTTTTTCTGGGGGGAACAGAGCCTCAAGCTATAGCCCTGGGTAGAGTGCCATGACGTCACAGCTCACAGCAACCTCAAACTCCTGGGCTTAAGTGACTCTATTGCCCCAGTCTCCCAAGTAGCTGGGACTACAGGTGCCTACCACAGCGCCCGGCTATTTTTTTGGTTGTAGTTGTCATTGTTTGGCAGGCCTGGACTGGATTTGAACCCGCCAGCTCTGGTGTATGTGGCTAGTGCCTTAGCCGCTTGAGCTACAGGCACCACCTTTCTCCTTGTTTTTGAACATGAGCATCCTTATTCTCACTAGTTGAGTAGACACCCTTTACAAAGGTGTTCTGCTTTTGGCTTTCAAGAAGCTGGCCATTCTAGACAAAAAGGCACCAGAGGAGTCTATGGTTTGATTTGTCATGTCTATGATCCGTGAATTAAAAGGCCTCCGTGAGTGAAACCATTATGGTTTATTGCTTCTGGGCACCGAGCACTATAGACTACATGAAGAGAAGCTGGCACTAGTGCCCAAACAATAAAGCTGTCCCTGAATGCAGGTCTACCTGACACCCTAACTGTCTCAGAAAGGATGCTAATTGAAAAACAAAGAAACTTGTGAATACAAATGTAGAGTCCATTCATTCCAGAAGTTTTTATGGGAATTTACACAACTTTCAAAGGAAATAAGGAGAAAAAAGTGTACATAACCACTTACATTCTATTACTGGTTGACATGCTTTATGTTAGACTTTAAAGAATTAAGAAATGCCCAGAAAAAATTACGTGGAATCACTATGCTGACAGTATCACTTTCACCTCCTAGTTGGTTAAGGGATCCTGACATTGTAGATTTTCACAAACTCATAGTCTAAAAGTTACGTACTCTAAATCAATTAAAACGGTTTTAGATTTGCTGTCCTCTAATTGTTCCCCCCAAATTAGCCTCATCTCTTCAGGCAAGCCTAAGTCTAAATTATGCCAAACTGTGTGTCTATTCAATCTTTTTGCATCTATAGAGAATCCTACTACTTTAGTTTGAAAGCACATCAGTCGTTACACTAACATCGCACATGGGGAGATTTTTTTTTGATTACCATCAATCTTCCTGTCAAAAATGAAAACCCCGTTCCTTAATTCTGCAATAGACTTTTGAGACCCTCAAAGAGCCACTCACATACTTGTATCCTTGAGCAGAGAATATAAGACCCAGAGATCATATTTCGGATTTTGTGAGTAGTTACGATTTCTACTCCGAGTGTTGTCTTCATTTCCTCTTTTACCCTTTCTGCACAACAATTTTATTTAGCATTACCACATTATCTTTGGGATTACTTCCTTCAGTGATTCCACCTACCCCTCCCCATATTAGCCTTGAAAGGGAGAGGATATGTCTGATTCATTTCATATTCCCAGGACTGAGCAAAATGCCTACATTAGTGTAAATGCTTAACACATTTTTGTAAATGAGTGAATTGCATTATCTTATGAATCACTTGTTTGAATTCATTATAAGAATCTTTTATTTCAGGCCAGACGTGGTGGCTCACACCTACAATCCTAGCACTTTGGGAGGCTGAGGTGGGTGGATCCCTTGAGGCCAGGAGTTTTAAGAACTGTGTGGGCAACATAACAAGATGTTATCTCTACAAAAAAATAAACAAATCAGCCAGACAAGGTGGTGATCACTTGTAGCACTAGCTAGCTACTTGGGAGGTTGAGACACGAGAATTGCTTGAGCCCAGGAGTTTGAGGTTCTGTGTGCCCTTATAACACCACCGCACTCTACCCCAGGCAAGAAGACCCTGTCTCAAAACAAAACAAACAAACAAAAAAACACAAACTTCCCCCAAATCCCTTATATTTCCCAATTCTACTTTCATATAGAGGAAAGAATACTTCTGATTCAGTCTTCTTTGTTGCCATGAAACAAGGGGAAAATCCCGGATCTGAAATCCTCACTGGAGCCTTACCATTAAGACTTCATTATATGGATACTTTAAAGCTCTAACAGTGAGTTGCCACAACCATAGGCATTTTAGTAGCAGATAAATATGTTCTATAACTTCCAACAGAAACAGAGCCTGTGTGCAAGAGTGAGAGGTAGGGGTGGCAGAGGGCTTGGTGTTGAGCAGAGGTGCCCATGTAGGTTAGGCAATTGCTGGTGTCACAGACTGAGTTTGGGGTTTTTTTTTTTTTTTTTTTTTTTTGTTGTTGTTGTTGTTTTTTGAGACAGAGTCTCTATCACCCTGGATAGAATGGTGTGGTGTCATACCTCACAGCAACCTCAAACTCTTGGGCTCCAATGATCATCCTGCTTCAGACTCCTGTGTAGCTGGGACTACAGGTGCCCGCCACAATGCCCAGCTAGTTTTTCTATTTTTAGCAGAGATAGGGTCTGGTCTCGCTCTTGCTCAAGCTGGTCTCGTACTCCTAAGCTCAGCAATCCACCTGCCTCAGCCTTCCAGAATGGTGGGATTACAGGCGTGAGCCATGGCACCCCACACAGACTGAGTTACAAGCTGGTGGGTCTGAATGGAAATTCAAGCTTCTGCAGGGGTTAACAGAGGACATAAAAAGTGATGTCACTTGAGGTGCTTTTCTGATTGTGATAAAGTATAGAAAAATGTCAAAACAAATTTCAAGTGACATTAAGAACCTTGATTTATGCCCCTTGAAAATGCTAAGCATTTTATTGTATTGCACTTACCTATCTAAAAAATGGGTAAAGTAACAATTTAAATATCTTGAGGACTGTGAAACTATTTGGAAATAAGTCCTTTAGTTGTACAGTGGCTCTGACTGAACCTCTCTCTTAAAGTTAAGCATCATAAGGAACAAATCTAAGCCTACTCAGTAAATCAAGAAACTTCCTATCAGATTTTCTGCAACTCACTCAGAAATGTGATTAACAGAAAAAAGGAAAAATCGTTGTAAGTGCCTGCCCTCCTTCAGGAGGCTGTGACTTTGCCGGCTTCACGCACAGATTTATCCTTCACTGAAATGATGAGCCCCGTTCTCCAAACCGCAGTGCCACCTGCAGAGTCGTCCTCCAGGTGGCCTTGAGGCACCTGCTTCTCCTCCTTTCTCCCTTCCCTGTAGAAAGTGCTGGGAAGGCAACTCCCTGAGGAAAAGGAGGAACTGGCCACAACAGCCTGGGCTACAAACCCCTAGAAACGGCTCCCGGCAGGGCTTTCTCTGGTGGTCACGTTATCACAAGCCCCCATGAGGACTGTATTCCAGGCCCCTCAGCTGCCGGCCAATTGGGAATCGTGCAGATGACACCCCCATTGCCTGGGCCCTTCTTGAGCTTTGGGGGACCAGCTTGCTGGGAATGCTGGGTTTCTGTTGTCACTCGCTGTTTATCTGTCAGTAAGTAATAAATCTGCTTTATATAACTTGTGTGAGTGTCTGTGTCACTGAACTTGGGCAAGTGGTAACTGCTTCACACCACTGTGTTAGTAAAATAAGTAAAGCTCCGCTCAGCGGAATGTATTCTTGACAACCTCAAACTGGGCAGAGAGGGCCACAGTTTGGGTGACTCAAAATATGCCAGAGAATCCAGGGGAGAAATAATCCCAGCATCTTTTCTTGTTCCATTTTCCAGGGAATGTCGGGCCTTGGAAAATAACCTGCTGTGTACAAGAACAGTCTAAAGTGATGACCTAGGGGATGGGTCAGGAAGACTTGAGTGGAGAGTTACTCCTCAGTTCTCTGCTTTTCACAGAAAAGGTGACAGTCACTGTCCAGGCCCCAGGAGAGAAGTGATCTACAGATGAGCTGGGGGAATTCACCTAATAAAAAAAAGGGTGAGAGACTGTACCCCATTCAAGGGGATCATGTTGAATAAGAAGCTCCTGGTCTCACTTGGATTTTGTGTTTCCACTGGGACACACTGGTTCAGACAACCCAGTGGGGTGCTGGCTGTGGCTTACAACGTGTTGGGGGGGGAGCATATTGTGCCTTTCTCTTCCCAGTGCCACCTGCCGTGTTATCACATTGGCAGGTGAAAATGTGTCATGGTGGAAGTCTTTATACCACAGAAGCAGGCGAGCTGTACAAATCAGGCCCCCACCTTATTGATAGTTAAATATTTAGGCTCCGGCTGCAGCTCAGTGGTTAGGGTGCCGGCCACATACACCCAGGTTGGTGGGTTGGAACCCGGCCCACCCAGATAAACAACAATGACAATTACAACAACAACAACAAAAATAGCTGGGTGTTGTGGTGGGTGCCTGTAGTCCCAGGTACTTGGGAGGCTGAGGCAAAAGAATCACTTAAGCTCAAGAGTTTGACGTTGCTGTGAGCTGTGATGCCATAGCACTCTACTGAGGGTAACATAGTGAGACTTTGCCTCAAAAAAACAAAAAACGAACAGTGAACAAACAATAAAACCCCAATATTTACCTGCACTCACTGGTATAAACCCAGAATAGTGCCAAAAGGAGGCACTGAAAATTTCTCATCCTTTTATTAGCATAGAACAAGAGCTGTGATTTACATCAAAAAACTCCAGAAGAATGCAGGGTACAGTGTCTGCAAACACAAAAAACACCTGACAAATAAAGGTCATTTGCATGTCAGTGTTAATCTAGGAAAGACAGTGTTCTTCTTAATTTTGAGTGACATCACAGAAAGGTTGAAAGGGGCCATTTGGAGATCAAGTATCGGTTGTCACTCAAGTGTTCAGATAACCATTATTATAATGGTACAACCATAATGGTTTCAAAACAGCCTTAACAGTCAAGCTTTGATGTTAGAAGGGGGAGTTTTTCTGAAGTTGCATAAAGGGTATTCCTTTCCTTTGGCTTTGCTGTCAGCAGAAAAAAGGGACTGCTGTAGGCAATGAGGTGAGTGACGGATCTGGACCGCAGGCCTTGGTGGAGATAAGATACAGGTGAGCCACTAGTCGCATGTTCGGTATTATTTCATTCTACTTTATCTCTCACTGTAATTTAAAAATTTGAGCTGAGAAATTCCATTATGAGGGGCCATTGATTGAACTCAAAGCTAATGCTGTCAGATGGATGTAAAATTCCTTTTTTCTAAACTAAATTATTAAGATCTTATAGGTGAAATGAAAGAACAATTGATTTCTGCCTTTGCTTCTACCAGATTTTAGTATTTAAAATATTAATTCAGTGTCTTGGGCAATATTAAAAGTGTGTCTTAATTTGGTTTACATTTTAATTCTCTAGAATGAACTCAGTGGGCATATTTATATGTCCAGAGACTTTTTAGATGGGGAGCCTACTTCTTCAAACATTAATAGATGTATTTATAGAATTTTTATAAATATCAGTTGAGTGTAATTTTCACAGACTTTTATTAAAGTGGATCAACTTTTAGACTTGCAAAGAAGAGATTGATTTTGGGAATTTCTTATTTTTAACTGAAGAATAAAATAGTCATCATTTTTTTCATAAAGCTAATTCTCTAATACTGTCTCCTTAAATTCCCACTCACGTTATGGTTTTGTGATGTAAAAGAAAGGAAAAGTGGTTTGAGAGGATAGGGAGCATTCATTGAGCACTTACTGAGTGCCAGATGTTCTCCTATGCCCAGTGCTTGATGAGGTTTATCTCATTTAATCCTCCCACTAACCTTGGGAGATAAACACAGTCCTGACTCTAGTTTATAGATAAGGAGACTGAAGCTTAAAGAGGCTGGCCAAAGTTGAACAGACTCTAAGAGGCTAGGGCAGGCTCACTCTAGATGACGTGATGCCCAAGCCTGTGCTCTTAATTCTCTTTCTAGCCTGTCTCATACTCAGATCATACAGAGCGAGGAAGACCCTCAGATTTACTTCACCACACACATGTGATTCTGAAACTATTTTAGCACAATTTGAGAAGTTCCTAGAGAAAAAAAAAAAACAACCAACTATCATTTGATAAAAATGAGACTAAATTTCTAAAATGAACATCTTGATTCTTGATTAGACAGGGCATTCCAAATATGTAAATTATCAAGCCTTGGCTGGTAGTCATTGCTAGCAATTGATTGATGGTTGGATGGAATGAACAAGTAGCAAATCAGTCAAGGAGTTTCTAATCCTACGCAGACACACAGAAGGTGAGCTCTCAATCCAAGGCAGCCATGGTACCAAAGGGCTATTGCTCTTTTATTTTTTAGTTAAACTGCTGGGACCTCCCAAGCTCTCACTGGCTGGCAGTTTAGCATCTCTGTAGTGATTCTCTTACAGATTTGAGCTTCTGCACAGGCCTCAGCTATATCACGTTGGGGTGCAGCCATCTGAGTTCAAGCTCACCTGCTTAGCTGTAAGGGCAGAGGAGCCATTGAACAAATTTCTCCCCTCTACCTCCATGAGATCAATTTTTTTTTTTAGCTCCCACATATGAGTCAGGACATGCAATATCTTTCTGTGCCTGGATTATTTTACTTACCATTATGTACTCCAGTTCCATCTAAGTTGTTGCAAATGACAAGATTTCATTATTTTTTATGGCTGAATAACATTCCACTTTGTAGAAAAGTTTTTTTTCATCACTTATCAGTGGGTGGACACTTAGGTTGTTTCCCTATTGATACAGGATTTCATCCATTCAGGGCTGGACAAAGACCCCTATTTTCCAGGCCTAAGTGAACAGGCTTTCTAGGCTTTCTCTCCAAACTGCGCTGTCTGAATACACAGGAGAAAAGCAGTTTTTCCAGTATTTCCTCTTCTGGAGTATACTTCTCACTGTTTTTTTTTTGTTTTTTTTTTTTCCTGAGCTGAGGACTACATTCATTTGTTAATACACTCATTCATTCTCTAATCAACATTGAAGTCTGCCAAGTCCCAGCTAAATGTAATTCTCAAGATTTCTCTATTTACAAAACAGTATAAAACCCCTAGACAAAAAGACCTTTGTGGGGATTCCTACTTGGGTCTTCCCCCCTCTGCCAGAAGCTATGGTGCCTTTTCTTCCTTCTCTGTTTCTTCTATATAATAAATTCTGTCTTATCACTGACCTCTGTAGTTGGTGGGTTCATTCTGTAGATCTCCAAGACCAAGGACCTGTTGCAGAAAGAAATTCTGTGTTTGCTATTGTGAGTAGTGCTGAAATGAACATGCCAGGGCAGATGGCTCCTCAGTCTACTGATTTCCCTTCTTATGGATATAAGAGGTAGGATTGTTAGATAGTATGGTAGGTCTATTTTTAGATTTTTCAGGAATATCCACAGTTTTCCAAATTTACTTTATGGAAAAAAATCTTCACAGAACCAATTTACTTTTTCACCAACAGTGTACAAGGGCTCTTCTCTCTCCACATCCTCACCAGTATCTGATTTCACCTTTTGATCACCTTCTCAGGAATTACTTTTGTCTATTTCTTCTTCTTTTTTCTTTTGATGTGTAAACATTTTCTCTTTTTTCACCTTCTATTTCCTGTAAGATATTATCCATTGTGTTCATAAGCTCTGGTGTTCCTTCTTGTTTAGTCTTTATTTCTAAAATAATTTTTATTTTAATTTCTGATTCTTTCCTGTAGTGTGTCACCTTAATTCTGAGCTTGTCCAACTCTGATGTGTGTAGTTCTTTCATGTTTTGTGTCATTTTCTTAATACCTTGGGTTATTGTTTTTTTAGGACACATCTCTCTAGCGTGATTCCCATTGTCTGTTGGAGGAGTATTCTTCTACTTGCTCTCTTCTTTTCTTATCATGGCATTGTGTGAGATGTGACCGTAATACTTTTCTGTTGTTCATTTCTATGTGAAATTAGTTTTCTTGAACTTTAAGAATGAGGCTGGATTCAGGGTCACTTTTCCAATTTAACAGAGCCCCCCCTTCTGTTGCCTTTCTGTAGGGTGCAAAAGCATGGTGGCTTTCTGAGATTTCTTGGCTCTCTTTCCCTTCTAACTGATGGTCTGGACTTTCCCCTGACTTCATCTCTGTTGTCCCTGTCCTGCTCCATGGCCAGCTATTTCTGCTCTGTATGGGGTCCAGAGCTGTGTTACAACTTCCCAGGGTCCTAGGCCTTTGTAGGTCCCTTCCTCTATTAAAAATGTCAAAAACTTGTAAAGATCTATCTTACAATAAAACATCTTATTTGAGCTAAAAGTGCATATTTTCTGCTTATGATTTTAAAAAAATTGAAACATTCCATAGATCCCTAAAAGTACTGTGGGCCCTGGACATTGAATCTATGGTGCCTGGTGGATGACTCAGTCCCGGAGGGACCCTGCCATGGAAGAATGCTCCAGTGTGTCGTTTGTGAGCATTACTAGTGGCTGGGCTGCTCCAAACCCTTCTTACCATTGTGAGCTCCTTGCACTCATCTGATACTGAATTGTGTAGAACCGTCCCCATTTTAGCTGCTCTTCTCAAATTGGTCCACCATGTTTTGCAGTGAATTAAGGCTGGTGTGTTAGTATGCTGACTATATAGTGGCTCATGTTCTCTGCTCCTTGTATCCGTGTATGCAGCCCTGTCTCTTCACTCTGCATTCTCCTACACAGATGTGCCCATCATGTAGTTCCATTGGCCATTGGTGGTTTGTCCCTACCTGCTTGTATTTTGATGTGTATGGGGTCATGTCGTGATCTAGCTGTATTGTAAATGTTGTCTGGGGGAGTTTTAGCTTTTCTATCTAGTTGTTCTGTCTCTTTTGATTTAGAGAGATTGAAAAACTGTACTCCAGAGCTTTGAATAACTCAGGAGAACCTCTTCACTTGTTCTATAAATCCAAAGTAAGTTCCTATTGATCCCAATTATGCCCTCCTTTCTAAAACTCTAACAGTAAAGGGTTGATTTGGAGGTAAGAAGCACACTTTAAGCTGAAATTATCTTTGGAATAGCTAAGGGGGAGTACATGGTTATTCACACATTGGAGTGGATTATTTTTAGAGAGGTTGGCTTCCCTGATCTTAGTCATATGGGGCTAAGAGGTGAGGGTGAGATGAAGATAAGAGACAATTTTGGAGTTGCGACACTGGTAGGGATCTGTCTTCTGGGCACACAGTGGACAAGGAGTGGGGGATTTGTCGGTGGGCATGGAGGAACAGGACACTTTACATACTGTTACCTGTCATCAGCCCAGCCTTATAGTGTCTCAAGCCTTTATGTAGATTGAGAGGGTCTTCACTTTTGTGTTGAGTTTAGTGAATTATATTAACAGATATATTTTACTGACTGAGGATTGCATTTTCATTCCCAGGAGTTTGGATGGTAGCTGAGCATCATGCCGTACAGACACCAGATTATTTTCAATATTCTTGTGCCTCCTCACAAATGCAGCCATCTACTTAACTCTACCAAATTCCATGGCCTATCTTTTAAAGGACAAAATAGACTCTGGGCAAGTTATTTCAGGCATGTGTGTGTGCTGCTATTTAACCTATTGTCTCACTGTTACGAGCCCACCCTCTGCATTGTGCCTTGGGATGCTGGGGCTAGAAGTCTGCAAACTACATTTCCCATAGTCCTGTGCAGCTGACTTCCCATAAGGTCCTGCAAATGGCAGACAATTGGAAAGTAGAAGAAGGAAAAAAGGGATTTGAATTTTACATCCTGTTAGCAACAGCCCAGGCTTAGAAGAGAGATATAGCTTCCCCTTTTAGCTTCTGGGACACTCTCAACCCTGGCTAAGATGTGTTCATCAGAGTCCTCACCATCAGCCATTTGCTCTTTGCTGTTCAAACCACCACTGCACTTGTTTACCTCAGATATTTGAGACCAGGTATGTAGGGTTCCTCCTTTGAGCTCCCAGGTCATGGAAAACTCATAGTCTTTTCTTTAGTTCCCTTGGCCTTGGGGTGCAAGGTACTTCTGTAGTTACCACTACCTGGGCCACCTCAAGCCCAGGGGTTGCATTTGCTTCCTGTAATTACTGACGTTCAGGTCACCTCAGCATCCTTGCTGCTCTCTTGCCCTTTCAACTCATTCCTGGTAAGACATTTCTTCAGTTTGTTTTAAAATTCTTAACGGTTATAATTTTTGCTTTCCTGATTAGTCATTTGTACCTGTTTTGTAAGCTATACTTGTTTTTCAGCTGCTTTTCTCAAATTGGTTTGCCATGAGTTCCAGTGAATTCACCTTGGTATGTGCCTCTAAGGGAGTGGGGTGGGGTGGGAGTTGTGCTTTCCCTTTTCTTCAGCAGAAATTTTGTTGTTCATTTTTCTTCATTTTGAAGCTCGGTCAACCCATATTTGTTTAATGAGAACTTTTACATCACTATCCAAATACTCAATTTATTATCATAAGGGGAAATAATTTTATAACTCAGTATTGTTAAAGCATCTAATATATACAAACCATTATGCCAAGAAAATTAGATTTGGGATAACAATGCTATTTTATAAGTAGGATAAAGGGATTAGAAGATAAAACCTAAGAAGAAAGATCAAATAAATGGCTATTACTTCTCTAAAGAGGACAGAAGGATGGTTAATACCAGAATTATGAATGATTTTATGGAAGATAATACACAGTGATTGTACATATTCACCTTGGGATGGCAGATGACTGCATTTTGGGGGTCAAATGTGGAATAGAGGCTGGATAACAAAAGATTCCTTGTAATGAAGATTGTTAGCAAAATGAGGTACTGAGAAATAATGGGAACTCTCAATTCTCTGAACACACATCCCATGTATATGTATATATTCTGAATATACAGGGTGAAGGTACAGTTTGTGTGTATTTTACTATGTTAAATTATTTTTAAATTGCACACAAGCTTTATGCTCACTCTGTATATATTTATGTACATGCACACACCCGTGTATGGTTCTTGTCTGCCTGGAATGAGCTACTGGGGTCCTGCCGAGGGCATGGTATGACCTATTAACTTTTGTATGGCTTTTTCAGGTTTTAGAACTGTACTTCCAAGAATTTATGATGTTCTTAGCTTTATTCACCCCTCACTCTTGTTTTGTTGGTGAAAAGCATACCAAGTGATCTTTATTCAGTTGGAGGGGCTGCTAATTGATTTTTAAAAAATGCATTTTGTCCCTGGTCACTAATTGATTGATGGAACAGCTGTAGGTCTGACAAATACCAAGTTGAAAAGCAGTTCCCACTATGGGGTGATCTGTTGCCAAACATTATTGCTTTAGTTTATCAATCCCAAAAGCATACCTTTAGATATTCCCAGAGATAGGAGTTGTGTTTTATTTAAAAATATTTCTTCATGGTCTTTAAAATAATGTCACCCTGAGAAATCATTAAGTAAAAGTGATTTAACCTTAGCAAAATTTATAAAGTTAAGGTCTGTTATTACAGATCAGTTCTCAAGAGTTCAAAAGTCTGAGGCTGATTATCAAATAAATAATTTCAGATTCCAAAAATTTTAAAGTCTTTTTTTTTTGCAGTTTTTGGTCAGGGCTGGGTTTGAACCTGCCACCTCTGGCATATGGGGCCGGCACCCTACTCCTTTGAGCCACAGGCGCCACCCCCCAAATTTTAAAGTCTTAAGAGACTTCAGTTGGTTAATAATGAAAATAATTATAACCCAAGAATCAGATGGACTGAATCCACATTGACTTTATGAATATGTGGCTTATTGAAAGTATTAAATTCTACTACAAAGTTATAAACTATATGCCTTTTCCTCAAAGATACTTACAGCTAATACTATATATTTACATTTGATACCATTGGCTAAAGCCCCTTAATAATTAGCATGACACTAATAAATAGAAAACTGTAATAGTGACCTATGAAAAATAGAATCTCATATAAAGTAATATCACATTGAAGGATATGATACAAATTAGGCAAATATTATATTTATTTCTCAGACTATGAGATGAACTAAAATCGAGACCCTAGACTCCTGAAGTAACTGAAGGACTATGTATATTTTTTAGTAGCCAAAGGGGTGAGAAACAGAATAATATTGGCTTGTGCCATATGAGAGCGAGTCCAACAGTTTTTAACAACCAGTAGCTCCTCACTGGGCCTCGGCCTCTTGTTAATTACTGCTGCTAGCAGGGAGTACAGGTCAGTGTTAGCATCTTAATTGATTGTTAGTTGATTTTCATTTTCATTTGAGTTCCTGTGGTTGTAGCTGCAGAGATTTAGGTTGGTGGATACCTTGAGTAATCTACGGAAGTCTCTTTCTCTGACATTTTTTAAGCTGAGACTGATCCAGCAGTCAGAGACCTGATTTTTGGAATGACTCATAAATCCATAGCTATGTGACATGACCTTGACAAAGCAATCTAAAGGCCCCGTGCCTAAGATTACCTGTTTGTAAAATGGTTGTACTAGTCTGTTCAGGTGGCTGTAACAAAGTACCACAGACTAGGTGGCGTACACACAACAGAAATTTATTTTCTGGAGTTCTGAGGCTGTGAAGTTTAAACTTAAGGCACTAGCACATTCACTGTCTGGTAGGGGCCCATCTCCTGATTAACAGACAACAGTCTTCTCGCTGTGTCCTCAGATGGTGGAAGCCATGAGGGAGTCTTTGAGGGTCTCTTTTATAAGAGAGATAATCTCATTCATGAGGGCTCCACCCTCATAACCTAATTACCTCCCCCAAACTGTACCTCCTAATATGACCTTGGAAGTTAAGATTTCAACATATGAATAAATTTGGGAGGAAGATATATATTTAGTCCATTGCATTGGTGTTCTCTCTCTCTCTTGTGGCTTTCATTATTTTTAAAGCAAGGAATACTGTCTTTCAAATGCATTCATACAGAGAAGCCCAATATATTCTTATATTAAATAAATTGAAGTGGATTTTCTCTCTCTAAGAAGTGGTGACAAGGCTGAGTGACCTAAACGTACCTGTACCACTTTATCTACCTTCCTGCCTCTTGGTAGCCCTTGGGATACTTCAAGAAACCCCAGGGGTGACAAGGAATACCCTTTGCAAACCATAAAATCAGATGACCCATATAATCCCTTCCAACTATATACTACATCTTTTTTTTTTTTTTTTTTTGAGACAGAGTCTCAAGCTGTCACCCTTGGTAGAGTGCTGTGCCATCATAGCTCACATAAAACTCTTGGGCTGAAGTGATCCTTTTGCCTCACTTTTTCTATTTTTAGTAGAGATGGGGTCGTGCTTTTGCTCAGACTGGTTTCAAACTCATGAGCTCAAGCGATCCACCCATCTCAGCCTCCCAGAGTGTTAGGATTAGGCATCAGCCACTGCACCCGGCATTATGCTAGTTATAACCTAAATTTCTTTTGTGATCCAGAAACTGTATGTTTTTTTCCCCCCATAATGAAAGTTATTTGTAAATATAAGATTTAAAGTATTCAAAATCTAGCTATTGGGAGGGGGGTGGAAGGAGGGGGATTGGTGAGAATACATTTGTGGTGCATCTTACAGTGGTATATGCGAAACTTAGTAAATGTAGAATGTAAATGTCTCAACACAATAACTGTGAAATTGCCAGGAAGGCTATGTTAACCAGTGTGATATAAATGTGTCAACCGGTCTGTGAAACTAGTGTGTGATGCCCCATGATCATACCAATGTACATAGCTATGATTTAATAAAAAAAAAAAAAAAAAAAAATCTAGCTATTGTAGAAAAATGTACTATGTGTTTAGTCTGGAGTCAGTGGAGTAATGTTTTTAGAAATGTACATACACGCATATTTCCTTCGGTATGTGTCTTCCGACAGTGTAGTGATAGGAAGGTAATGAGATCACACGGACTAGTTCAGAATTTGACAATGCACTTCAATTCAGTTTCATTCATGAGCATTTATAGAGCACCTACTGGGCAGAAGCCACTGGGCAAAAGTGAATGGCAGGCTCCCAGTTGTTACAAAGACACTGTCCTTGATTTATTTTTGAAGCACTCCCTGTCCAAGATTTTAAACTTTTTAATACATTCTAAGGGTAAGAAGTGTAAGGTACCTGGGAAAATTGGTTGAAGCACAGAGAATAAATAAGTCTGCCAATAAATGTCACCAAATAGGTCAAACATCTTGTGACCATGTATGGGCGATGTGTACCATGGGTCAAGTAAAACTGTCCCTGAATGGAGAGCTGTTTTGTACTTCTTGTTTATTAATGTCGATCCATCTATACTAATGGATTTAGCATGAAAGGAAGTAAGGTGGGGGTCGGGAAGTGAGCGTCACTAAATCTCAGACCACCATTAATATTAATGCTGTCTTCATACAGTACTAGCTGGCGCAACATAGCCTAAAAGCTTAATACAAGGAAAATAGTTCTGATGCTTCCTTATTACATATTCATTGACATCAAGTGCCAAACAGTCTCATTTTATGCCATACACCTTCATTTTTATCCAACGAAGAGGAAATTTCTCTTCATTATGAGTTAGTCACAGTAATGATTATGTGTTCGCCCCCAAATTTATTATTTTAATGTTTAAATATTTTTTCCATCTATTGGTCCAGATTAACCCTGAATGAAAACAGACTTAGCTTGTAGGAATTAATTTATTTGGTAAATCAGCAGAAAATGAATATTTCTTTTCATTGGTAAATGTTCACTTATATTCTTTGAATTCAATCATACGAGTCACATTCCTGTAGCCCACGGGCACCAGGCAGCCCATAGATATGAGGACACTCTGACTGTGTTTGAGTGATCAGCTCAGTTGTGCTGTGTCTTTGTCTGGTTAGCAATTCTGTTCTGAATTCCTTTGTGAAACCCAAGGTTTAAAAAAAAAAAAAGCATTATTATATTTCTTCTTTGGACCAAACTACATTTTGGTAGAACTCAAAATATTCACATACAATGTTAGAATTATCTTAGAGATAAAGGATCAAGGCAAAGAAAGATCAGAGGATTCCTCAAAAAATACTTAATAAGTAATCGGCAAAGTTGGTAACTTCCAAGGCCTCCTTGCCTCAATTCTTTATATTCAAAAGATGTCTTTTGCATTCCCTAGAGCCATAACCTATGATTTAGAGACCAGTTTATCTGCTAGAGTGCTCAAACCAAAGGCAAAACAAAAGGCTGGGCACTGGTGGCTCAAGCCTCTAATCCCAGCACTCTGGGAAACTGAAGCAGCAGGCTCCCTTGAGCTCAGGAGTTCAAGACCAGCGTGAGCAAGAGTGAGACCACGTCTCTACTAAAAATAGAAAAATGGAGGCAAGATGATCCCTTGAAGCCAAGAGCTTGAGGTTGCTGTGAGCTATGACAGCCCCGCACTCTACTCAGGGGCTGAGACTGTCTCAAAAATAAATCAGAGCAGGAAAGAGTGGGGTGAGACAAGATGGTGGACTGAAGCCAGCTTTCCACAGAGGCTCCCATCCAGAAGGAGAGTTAAGGCACAAAAATTTAGCAAGTAACCTGGTGGATTTGAGTTGCACCAAGAGAGAAGGTTGAAGAATGCACATCAACCCTGCTGAGCTCTGGGCTCCCAGCACTCTCCTTCGCCCTCACTCTGAGATCTGGAGGCTTGTCCCCCAGGAGTCTGGATTTTTGGGTGATCTCTCGAGGGGTGTGGACAGACCATAAACTGTGGCTGGTCAGTGCCGACTCTGGGGCGCGGGAGTGAGGAGAGAAGGGTCAGATGGGTGCCCACATCAGAGTGGCGGTTCCCGGAGGCGGATTGACAGTTGCTTTTTTTTAAACAGCAAAATGGCTCACTCCTGGATATTCTGAAGCCACCTATCTCCCTGGGCAACCAGAGGAGGCCACCCGTGAGTAAAGGATTTGCCTGAGGCTACTCACAAACCCAGGAAGCTTCCAGGGCAGGGCTGACACAGAGAGGTAACTGAGTATAAACCTCCAGCAGCAAAGACAGGATGTTGGAACTCAGAACGGCTTCTCTTCTGCAGGCG
>CAUYPK010107357.1:0-21357 GCA_963574355.1 Loris lydekkerianus | reverse complement strand
CGGCACCCAGGCAAGAATATTACAGTCTCTGCCACCACTATAAAGTTCCTACAACACAGACAATGAAAATGTGATTGTGGATCAATTTAAAACTGGTACCAAACTTAAATGAACTATTAAATATATCCATTTTTGAAATGAAAAAAAAAAAAATTCTAAGAGAACTAAGAACAAAAATATGAACAATAAAAACAAAGTGTTATACATTCTTCTTAATAAAGTATCTCAAGAATGGAAAAATAAATATCCTAGGTACTCAATACTAATATGAAACCCATATATAAACAATTGCATGCTCATATAAACAAGAAAACACAAATATAGTCTATCAAGGGAGCAGGGTGAGGAGGGAGAGGAGAGGGGGGATGTTTGGCGAGAAGAGGGAGGGCCTTGGCGGGATCTCCCCTAATGTGCCTAATGTGCACATTGCAAGGGTGTTTAGCACACTCCCTGGGTGAGGGGCTCTTTTACAACTTGAACTTTACCTTGGAAATGAGAACAATGTAACCTAAAAATGTGTACTCTCATATTAATTTGAAATAAAATTTTAAAAAAAAAGTGCAATAGATGAGGGAAGACAGGTAATAGAGAAACATAATAAGTGTCCAATAAGTACTTCTTACTGGAATTTTCTCATTGCTCACACTGGGGTGTGAACACATACGATCTATGGCAGAAATAGTAGTTTTAGCCCAATATTCATTCTCTCCTCTTTTTAAGCAATAGAATCCCAACTTTCCCAGAATAAGGGCTGCATTTCCCAGCCTCCCTTGCAACTAGGAATGGTCATGTTACTAAGTTATGGCCAATAGAATACAAGCCAGCCAGATGTGCGCAGCATCTGGGGAACACTCTCCTCCTCCCCTACTCCCTGACCTGTAGTGAGCCACCTTAGCTCGCCAGATAAAAACATTATCCTTAAGACAGCAGAGAAACAAGATAGAAAAATTGCCCTAACCACTTAGACTTTCATACAAGAACAAAATTACTGTGTCTTATATGGGAACATATTTTAAGTCTCTAGCATATGCCAATGAACCTACCGCGAATCTTAAAATTCCATCTTAAAAAGAACAGTGTGGGCTCAGCGCCTATAGCTCAGTGGATAGGGCACCGGCCACATACACTGGGGCTGGTGGGTTAGAATCTGGCCCAGGCCTGACAAAAAACAATGACAACTACAACAAAAAAGTAGCTGGGCATGGTGGCAGGCACCTATAGTCCCAGCTACTTGAGAGGCTAAGGCCAGAGAATCACTTAAGCCCAAGAGTTTGAGGTTGCTGTGAGCTGTGATGTCACAGCACTCTACCAAAGATGACATAGTGAGACTCTGTCTCAAAAAAAAAAATAATAATAATAACAGTATAGAAAATACATATAATACTTTATCATTCAGCCATAAAAATATGAAATTCAGATAGGGGCTCCAACGTGGATGAATCTTTGAAACATTACACTGAATGAAAGGCATCAGACACAAAAAGATAAACATTGTATGATTTCTTTCATACGAGGAACCTCAAATGAGTAAATTCACAGAGACAGAAAGTTAAAATGATATTTTCCAGGGACTTGGGGGAAGGAAAGGTACTGTTTAATGGGAATGAATGTCAGTTTGGGACAATGAAGAAGTTTTAGTAATAGTGGTGATGACTATACAACATGTAAATATACTTAGTGCCACTGAATTATACACATGAGAATAGTTTTAATGGGAAATTTTATATCATGTATATTTTACCACAATAATAAAAGTCAGAGAGGAAATAGAATAAGGAAGAATAGCCAGAAAGTTCTTTTTTTAAAGAAGAACACTAAGGAAAGACCATCATGCTGTCTAATACGGTAGTCAGTAGCCTGTCCCACATGAAGCCTCCCTGTCCCATACAAAAGCCTCTTGTCTAAATGCGTCTATTTAAATTGAAATCAATTAAACTTAAAAGTTCAGTTTCTTAGTCACACTGTCGTCACTTCAAGTGCTCAATAGTCATGTTGAACGGCAAATATAGAACATTTCCATCTCTGCAGAACGTCTGCCGGACAGCAGTCATCTACAGCAATCTGCCTCGTGAATTTCAGACTCATGTATTCAACTGTCACCTGGGTGTCTTAGGGAAAACGGAACTCACACACTTCTCCATCAGTCCCCAAGCTCCTCAACTCTTCAGCATCTCTCTGTATATAGAACACCACCTTCATGGGGGTTGTTCGAATCAGAGCCCTTGACAGCCCTCTCTCTCTCCCCCAGCACCTAATCAGCTACTCAATCCTGTTAATTCTAAAATCTGCCTGCGACTCACTCTGGCTTGGTGCTGTAGAGCCACCTAATAGGTTCTCCACATCCTTTCCTGCCTCCTATCCCAGCACCAAAGCCAGGAAAGGTTTCAAAAGTATCGATCAGCTTATGCCATTCCAGGTCTAAAACCCTTACAGGCTTCCTCCTTGGTCTTAAAACTAAGTCCAAAATCTTTGATTTCCAAAGCCCTGCATGCTCCAGCCTCTGCTAGGCTCCCCGTCCCCTAGTTTCAGCCACGCTACAGGCAAGGTCCTCCTCCTGGAATGCTCTTCCACACTCTACTCCCTCACCTGGCGAGCTCCTGCTCTAGTTCACTGCCTCCAAAAGGCTTCCATGGAGTGGGAGGGTGGGTGGAGTTTAGGCACCAAAGTGGCAACTGAACTCCCAAGGATTCCAGTCCACAGTCCCTGGCCTGGTGATTCCAGAGGGCGATACTTCTCTGACAAATGTTTGCAGTTCTCAAGGAATTCGCCGATGGAGAAGTGGGAAGAAGAGCCCATGGTGGCCGCCATACCTTCCCTATCAGTCAGGCTTGGGATGTGTCCCTCTTCCACTCACTGCTGAGTAAATGATGATGAAATCTATCCCAGAGTGGCCACAAACCCTGTCAAAGGGCAGGAGTGGCCTCTGTGTCTTCTCTGTCCCTGGCCACAATCACCTTAAGGACATGAACCAGGCTGCTGCCAGAAGACTGTGGTAAGGAGATAATCTCAAGCTGTCACCGGCTGAGTTCATTCATTGCAGCAATCATTGTACATCAGCTTGCAGGAGTTATCTTCAAGTTTCTATGAAAATTGGACAGAAATAAGGCTGTTCCGTTAAAACCATCAACCCCTGCTTTTCTTCTCAGCTGGAGGCAGATTCTTCTGTTTTCTTGGTCCTAAGACTAAAGCCATTTCCTTGAAGCCCATGATATAAGTCTTTAGGGAGCTTGAAGACCAGAATGTGTGTGTGTCTCTGTGTATGTGTGTCTGTGTGTGTATGTGTGTGTGTGTGCGTAGGGGCTTCCATTGATGAGGGAGGTGTAATCCACCCAGCTGGACAGTTGGGGCAGGAGCCATGTCTGCCCACTGCCATGTCCTCCAATTCCTAGAGCAGCTGGACCTTCAGTGCGTGTTAAAGAAACAATTAATCAATCAAGGGCCCTGTTCTCTGTCCAGTGATTTCCAGCCTATATGTGAAAACTCTCAGATGTGCCAGCAGAAAAAAAGACCTTCCTCCCCTTCTCAGGTCAAAACTGGCCTTTCTGAGAAAACATCTCCACTCTCCACACCCCAAGAGGAGCAGGAGGTGAAGAAAGGAAGGTAGCAAGGAGAACACGAACCAAGGGAGGGACCGTAGCCCAGCTGCGGGCAGCAATCAGCAAGGAAACCAATCTCAGTTGGGAAAGGGGAATGTTTATAGGGACTTGCCGAGGATTATAATCAAAGGAGGAAATTTATTAAATGTTATGGAAGTAACACAATTTTTTTCTCACATCCATGACTACCTGCACCTCTCATTATAGGCACAAATGTCAAAACAGGCCCTGGACCAGTGAAGGGCAGGCTAGGGGTTCTAAGATGTGGAGGGCTGGGAGGCCCAAGGCCATGGCTAAAGGAACATGGTGAGCTCGGGGGTGGACCGCCTTGTCCAGGAGGCAGTGCACCTGGACCAGGGTCTAGACAACAGGGGATACAACTTCAAACAAATAGCAGCCTTGGGAGTCCAGGTGCATGGGCCTTGCTTTAGAGGAGCAGAGGGCAGGAATCAGAAGATGTCCATGCAGCAGAGGGCAGGAATCAGAAGATGTCCATGCAGCATGATGGACCGACAGCCCATCTCCTCCAACAAGGCCTCTCTGCCTTCCTGTCTGGGACCAAGTGCCACTCCCCAGCCTCCCACATCCCCTGCAGTTAGCTCTGTGGTGGCTTTCCCCAGTGGTCTCAGCCATGGAGCTCGTATATGGCAGGAAGCACATCTTACAGGGTGTGCACAGGGGAATGGGAAAGGAAGAGTCCACCATTTGAGTAGGCTGTTTGCAGAGGGAAAAAGCCACTCTGGAACTAAAAATAGAGACTAGAGTTTTGCTATTCAAGGTTTTGCTCTTCCATGGACCACCAGCATGAGTGACACCTGGAGCTTTGCTACAAAGGTAGCATCTTGGGCTCCACCCAGACCTTCTGAGTCAGAGGCCATGTGTTTCAAGATGCCCAGGTGATTCATGTTTTCATTATGATTTGAGATGCAACAGACTAGCAAGTTGAACCTGGAGCTTTGGGACTCTAAACTTGTACCTTACCTCTTTGAACACCACCCTCCCTGGTGCTTTGAAAGTCATACCACACTGGTGTGTTTTCTCTTTATGCTTCTTCCCCAGCCTGAACTGACTTGAGCAAGGGAGAGAAGACTGTGAAAGAGACTAGAACTCATTAGCAGGACATCTACTCTAAGCTGATAACAATGCTAGAAGCTGTCCCATGCATCCTCTTATTAAGGCATCAAAGCAAGTGCTGAAGTCAGGAAAATAGCGGGCACCATTTTCCAGTGGAGTGAGATGGACAACGGTCCAGGAACTTTACCAAGTTCATACAGTTAGGAACTGTTGAGCTTCAAGAAGCAGAGACCTCATGGTAACTCCAGTGAAAAGGTGGTATTCTAAAGAAAACAGACTTCACATTGTCCTATAGCAGGAAACACAAGAAGATAAATCCTACACGGCCTGAAAGTGGACAGGACTTGCGAGTCAAGGCATCGGTCTTTGGCTTCTTGAGAATCCAACACACCCCTGAGATGGGGATTCTTTTGAACATGATCTACTGAGATCCTCAGGAGAAAGGGGAAGAGGGACACAGGACAAGGAAGGAGAAAGAAGAAAGCTAAGCAAGAGCGTCATCTTGGGTGGAGACGACTTAGGCATCAGAAGCAGAGAGCTTGAGTATAAATGGCGCCCTAGAGCTGGGCCTCTCTGGAGGCAGGAGGCTGGCCTCTTGTACCCCATGTTAGTCAATCATTGGCAACTGCCTTGCTGGGGGAAGAGGAGCCAACCAACCTTGGCCCAGAGCCATTAGGCCAAGGATTTCTCTGCAGAAGGGAAAAATATAAGCATGAACAGCCACTACTCACAGCAGCTTGAGGGACAGGGATACCTGTCCAGAGAAGGAAGGGCCCCAACAGGGCACATGTGGCAGTGTCTTTCCCTCTCAGGGACAACCTGTACTCTGGCACGAGCATCTCTGTATCTTTCTGTGCCCTGCTCCATCCTCTGAAGGTCCACACACGTCCTCTTTGGCCTTCTAACTCTGCTTCCACATGACCCAAAACAACCAGTCCAGCCCGACAATGCTTCTTGACCAAGAGGTGCCATCTTCTCCTCCTCACTGTTCTCATCCTCCCCTTAGCCAAATTCCTGACAGACAAGGCATGAGTCCCCAACAGAAGAGGACACCCCTAAGTCACACGTTCACCCCAGCCATCAGCCTCAAAAAACATAATGGAGCACAATCAGAGAAGTGAGGAAGGAGCCTGTCCTGAGAAAAGCTATAGGTGGGACAAGCAAGTGATAGAAATTTCTAGTCTGCCCACTGGCCGGAATGCAAACTTACACTTCCCTGGCTCCCTTCTTAGTATAACTGTTGGACAAAACTCTGCCTGGGTTCAAGTCTCAGCTCTCCCACTTGCTGCTCGTGAAACCTCAGGCAATTATTTCACTTTTCTGGGCCTCAGTTTCCTCTTCTAGAAGGTAACCATAGTACCTGCCTCATAGCTTGTTAGGAGGATTAAACAAGTTCATATGTGCCCAGCACATAATAAGCGTAATAGAAATGGTTACTAAATAAATGAATTTTTCCAACTCTCAGCAGGGGGAGAGGAGAGAAAAGGAGAGAGGTAATGTCTGTGGAAAGGAATCGGCCAGCACCCCCAAGACTGCTAATACACTGAACTGTTTCCAAGGCACTGAGTTGTCTGGTTAGAACCCTGGGAGACAGACAGCAATGTCACTGTTGTGGCTCAGGCAAGAAAGACTAGAAATAGGCTCATGGCAAGTCGAGACGGCCTGCAGGAGCACGTGTGTCAGAACTCGCAGAATCTCTGGATAATGACCACTATGCCCAGCATGCTGCTATAGCTATCACAGGTGTATGTTATAGGTTGATTGTGCCCGCCCCTGCAAAATTCACGTGTTGAAGATTTGACCCCTTCAGAATGTGACCGTATTTGGAGATAGGGTCTTCGCAGGGGTAATCGAGTTAAAATGAGGCTGTTTGCATGGGCCCTAATCTAATGGGACTGGTGCCCTTATGAAAAGGGGAAATTTGTACAAAAACAGACACACATACAGGGAAAGTGGGGTGAACGCTGGGAGAAGACGGCCATCTACGAGCTAAGGAGAGAGACAGAGATGGGTCCTTTCCTCACAGTCCTCAGAAGAAACCAACCCTGCTCACACCTGGATCTCAGACTTCCAGGTGAGGTCTGTGAGACAATCGTGTCCACTGTTTAAGCCTCCAGGTCTGCGTGCTCTGCTATGCAGCCCAGCGAACATATACCGTGTCTGCCCAAGCACTTGGCTAGGCACTTCCAGGGCCTTAACTCAATTATCCTCCCTCCGTCCTGGAAGGCAGAGGTTGCACTGTCCCACTGTACAGAAACTGAAGCACAGAATAAGGAGTCGGTGTACAGTCACACAACTAATAAAGAGCAGACCTGGCCCCCAGAGCACACTGGACAACGCCCAACACAGGGGAAAGCTGCAGCTGCCATGTGGGAAGCGCTCACCTGCTTGGTGCTGAGCCAGTCTCCTGTTCTGCCTCCCTCTTGAGACTCCCTCATCAAACCAAAAGCCAAGCTGGCAATCACTCCATCAAAGCTTTAAGGAGAAATCAGAACTGTTCCCCCCTGTGGGGAACACCGGGTGAGAAGCTAGACCCCCAGGAGAAGCAAGGCTTGCCTAAACCCTCGCTGTCTCAGACTCAAAGGAGCAGAAAGACCTGGAATCACAGCTTCTTGGAGCACTTCCTATGTTCTTGTTTCTTTCCTATCTTCCCAGATCCTTTTCTTTCTAGGAGAACCAGACAGAGATCTGCTCTTAATTATCCCCTTAAAGGGGAAGGCCAAGTTTTAGGTTCACTTTCATTCTTGGTAGAAGATTGCCTTGCATCAAACCAGAAAAGACTCACTGACAACCCCCACTGGGCTTTCATGTCTGAGATACAAAACAAACAATGTCATTCCTTTGCATGGAACAATGTCATTCCTTTGCATGGAACAAACAATGTCATTCCTTTGAATGGAGAACCAAGAGATGGGCCAACAAAGGCAGCCCAGCAGAGGGACGCCCAGAAGAAAGGAGAGATGTCTCCAGACACACAACACACACTGCTTTCTCTCCCAACTTGTTTCTTTTCTAGTGTACCTATGGTGAGATTTTTCTGATTACTAAGGAAGGGAAGGGGAGACGTTAATTTCTAGAAAATTGGGAATTTTTTTTCCACAGTAAAAGTACAAAGAAGGAAATTTAAATCATCCACGATCCCAACTCTCAAAGATAACCACTGTTTATACAGAAAACAAGTAAAAAGAATTACATGTGTGAGCACAAACAGACATGTAAAATTGGTCTCGTTTTGTCTCTTGTTTTTTTCTACCAAGTGTGTTGTAAAAATTGTTCTGTGCTAAATTAAAGACTGCTATTTGTTCTTCAATATCCTTTCTCGCCTTCTCTCTTTAGAAACAGAATCTACCGAAATGTTTTGCTTGTCCATAATTCTTTTAAAACTATACTTCCCAGACTTCCTTACAGCTAGATGTAGTCATGCAACCAAGTTCTAGCCAGTGGAAGGGATGGGGGGTACCACTTCCAGATATCTCATTAAAAGAAAGGGGCATGTCCTCAGTGGCCTTCCTTTGCTACTTTCAGCTAAAGTAAGTGAGATGAAGTGTGAACTGTCTTAGATCATATTCTATAACATAACAAGACAGAGGCGCGGCACCTGTGGCTCAAGCGGTTAAGGCGCCAGCCACATACACCTGAGCTGGCTAGTTTGAATCCAGCCTGGGCCCTCCAAACAACAATGACGGCTGCAATCAAAAAATAGCCAGGCATTGTGGCAGGTGCCTGTAGTCCCAGCTACTTGGGAGGAGGAGGCAGAAGAATCACTTGAGCCTAGGAGTTGGAGGTTGCTGTGAGCTGTGATGCCACAGCACTCTACCCAGGGCAACAGCTTGAGGCTCTGTCTCAAAAAATAAATAAAAATAACAAGACAGATTAATAGCAAGTTAAACTAATAACAAGAGGCAAGGCAGAATAGCAAAACTGAAGGGGACTGGATCCCAGAGTGACCTTATGGACCAGAGCCGCTGCAAGCCCTAGGCTGACCATCTCTGAACTACCAAATGAAGAGGAAAAAAGCTTACATCTTATTTAATTCATTGCTAATTTGGTTCTTCTCAACAGAAACTGAATCTCTATCCTAAGACATGCCTCTAGCTCTCTTTCTGCAAAATAGTTTGAATGGTCCAGCTTGGTGGCTCAGGCCTATCATCCTAGCACTCTGGGAGGCTGAGACAGGTAGATTTCTTGAGCTCAGGAGTTGAGACCAACCTGAACAAGAGAAAAACCCTGTCTCTACTAAAAATAGAAAAACCAGCCATCGTGGCAAGCACCTGAAGTCTCAGCTACTCGGGAGACTAAGGCAAGAGGATAGTTGAGCCCAAGAGTTTGAGGTTACTATGAGCTACGATGATGCCATGGCTTTCTACCCAGGCTAACAGAGTGTGACTCTACATCAAAAAAAATAAAAAAAAATAGTTTGAATGACTGTACATTTTTCTATCTTATGGATGTTTAATATCAAAATGTACTGAATTTAATTACTTATAAGTTTTTGGCCGTTTGTGTTGCTTTTTGAAA
Source organism: Loris lydekkerianus (assembly GCA_963574355.1). Lineage (NCBI taxonomy): Eukaryota > Metazoa > Chordata > Mammalia > Primates > Lorisidae > Loris > Loris lydekkerianus. Next base: position 12,169 of record CAUYPK010107357.1, on the reverse strand, counting down.
CTTTTCTTCAGAATAAATACCACTGCAATTAAAATGCTTGTACACAAATCTCTGGGTATACTACTGATTGTTTCTTAGGTCATACTTAACAGAACTGCTGGTTCAAATAATATGAACTTAAAAAATATTTTTTCTTCCAAGAGAATTTTATGTTTGTTGTAGGAGGGTAGCTCACTTGAACTTCTACCTGAAAGTTCTCCTACCCAAATTTTTATTTGCATAGGCTTGCAGTATTTGTCCCACATTTTTTATTTTCATTACTCCCTCCCTCTGGTATGTACGGAAAGGAGTACAATTTGTCATTCAAAGTCTGAGGTCATATTTTCAAGGTTTATGTTTGTATAACCTTGGGGGAAATGACTTAACTTCCCTGGCCAGCTCCTTCATTTTTAAAATGGGTATTCTAAAACTACCTCCCTCACAAAGACTGAACTGTCTTGAACCATACTCCATAAGATAACAAGACAGACTAATAACATAAGAACATTAATTCTCAATGAGAATTAACATGGGTAAAGCACATCTAGTACCCGCCATGTAGGAAGGGCTCACTAAACAGTAGCTATTATTTATATTCTTTCTAGAATTATGTGATATTTGCTTCCCATTCAAAAATATATTTAAATTTTAGATCATTTTGAACCATTTCTACCTACCATTGATATGCTGAATTTCCCATGCTAAAAGTGTTTATTTCATACTTTGACATGTTGAAGTGCATTTTCCAGTAATTTTTTCATTTAAAAAATACACACACAGTACAGTCCCCATCTCCGCATACCTGAGAATGTTTTTCAGTTGTCTTCTAATACAAACAACCGCCTGCCTGGGTGTAGAATTTGTGGCTAATTCCCTTCATGTACACCTTTAGGATTGGTTCTTTATCCTTGAGATGTAAAATCTTCCCCAGCAGTGACAGGGGGATGGTCTCTGTTTCCGATTGACGTGGGAAGACTTTCCATCTGTAGATTCAGTCTTTCTTTAGCACAGCTAAGCTTTCTTACTGTATCGTTAGATGCTGCTGTTGCTGCCACTGCAGAAACAAAGTTCTAGGTTTCAAATGTCCCTTGCTTCATCCTCCCTCTGATCACTTTCAGCTCCTTATATTTGGAGAGACCTTCCCAATCACAGAGTCTCATTGATTCTCCCTCTTAAATAGTTCTTAAATCTGCTGGGCATGGTAGCTCATGCCTGTAATCCTAGCACTTCGGGAGGTTGAAGCTAGTGGATTACCTGAGCTCAGAAGTTCAAGACCAGCCTGAGTAGGAGTGAGACCCTGTCTCTACTAAAAAATAGAAAAACTAGCTGGGTATTCTGGCAGGTGCCTATAGTCCCAACTACTTGGGAGGCTGAGGCAAAAGCCAAGAGTTTGAGGTTGCTGTGAGCTGTGATGCTACCATGGCACTCTACTGAGGATGACAGAGTGAGACTCTGTCTCAAAAAAAAAAAAAAAACCAGTTCTTAAATCTGTCTTCCTCTCTCCATCCTGACTACCCCACCCTGGGAGGGCTTCCTGCCTCTGCTCTACAATTCATTCTCTGCAAAACAAGAAAAAGAAAAGGCATCTCTTTTAAACTATAAATTAGGCCATTTTTCTCTTAGGTTGGAATATTCTTCAGTGGTGTCTGGTGGCATTTGGAATAAAATGCAGTCACCTCATGGCCTCCAAAACACTGCATGGGTTAGCGCTGTGGATTCTGAGAGATGTCCACCAGCCTTCCTCTCTTGGGCCTGTTGGAATCTGCAGCTTCCCAGGAGGGGTTCAGAGCTTAGAGCAGTAAGGGAAATGGAAATTCTAAAAAAGATAGAGCTTCTTTTATGCCTCACACACAGCTATCAGGAGAGGATAAAAAGAGATGAGGATGCAGGAAGTGAGACCCAGCATGAAAAGAACTGTTAGTCACTGTTTTGAGGACCACCAGATTCTAGGATCTAAGAATGTTTCTGGATAAGACTAGGAAGGTAATAAAGAATGATTCATCAAGGATCTACTATGGACAGATATCCTGCTAGAATCTTTGCATATATAGCCCATTTAATCATCACTGCTTTATTTATTATCCCCATTTTTAAGAAGGAAACAGAGGCTCTGAGAAGACAAATGATCTGCCTAAGATCCCACGGCTAATAAGCAGAAGTGAGAGCAAAGATAACTTCAGAGCTACATGACTTTCCTTCTGTCTTGTGGTGATCTTCCTAGAATGTGAGTTCCAACATAGCAGCTGGCAACAGAGCCACGTGGAAGTAGAAGATTTTCATAGGACCTCGAGAGCTGGACCAACTCCTGTTACTGTTTCAGGGACCTACAGCACTTCGATTAGTGACAGTAGGCTAGGTTTGGCTGAAGCAATAAATAGACCTCCAAATGTAGTCTTCTAAACATTTATTTCTGTCTAGAGGACAGCTTTTCTTTCATGTTCTCACCATGGATCCATCACCCTTGTCATCACAGCCATCCCTCTAGAAAATAGAGGCCCTTCATCATCTGCTCTTCACTTCAAGATGATCCCCTGGAAAATTTCAAGGCCCTCAGAGATAATAGAGCCAAGAGATGTAAGGAACCTGCATGGTCACCACATGGAAGATCATCCATCAAATGCCCAGTTGCACTGTGTCTTGAGCAAGAAGCAAAACTTTTATTTTTGAAAAGCAACCAGCATTCACTAGGGTGTTATAGATTTCTAAAATGGGACTCCAAAAGGCAAGACGTGTATTCAAGTCTGTCTCATGGTAAGTTTAGGACTCCTTCCCCAGTGACATTCTGCCCTGGCAACCAGCAGCTACTCCTCACCTCAGGCAGGCTCTAGCTCTCTGTAGAACTCAGGGAAAGTCACTTTCCCTCTTGGGCCTTAGTCTTCCCCTTTGCAGAACAAGAGCTTTGTCTGGGAGGGCCACAAAGGGGCCTCTGAAGGCAAGCCTGACTGCTGAAGCCTGAAGCCAAAAGCATCATTCCACTGGTGGCCCCAGGCAGTCACCACACCCCTTGGGTAACTGAGTCATTCATTGTAAGAGGAGGGTCAAAACTTTTTTTTTTCTCCCAAAGAGTCATTCCAGATGATTATATAATCATCTACATTTAGAATGCCTTTACAGTAACCATGGCAACCATGGCATGTGTGAGGTACAAACTTTGTGCTAAATCCGCTGATGAGGATGAAGAAATGGCTCCTTGTGTGGATCGTGGAGGGCCCAGCACAGTTCTGCTCCCTGCTCTGTCTCTCAGGGCTCAATTTTGCTGCTGGCCAGGAGGGACCAAGGCCTGGAAGGAAGGGACTTTCCTGGAGGAGGTGACCAGTACCTAGGCTGAACTTTCCAAGATGAACTGACACCTTCAGTAGGAACACTACCCTCCTCCCAAGAGCTCGAGGAAGAAACACCCCAACTGCATTTTTTCCTGCCAGTCCCTGTTGTCCCAGTCCAACCTGAAGGCAGAGGACAGAATAGCCACTCCATGCCGTCCATGCTGAGTACCTCCAGAGCACAGAGAAGGGTGGGGAGGAGGGGAGCACGGATCTGGAGAGACAAACAGAAGCACCCACACACCTTCAGAGCACTGGTCCCACCGTGTAAGTCAGGGGATCTGTAAGTCTGTGTGATTACCTTCAACCTGTCTGTCCCTTTTGACCCTGACCTCTGTTACGGCAGAGACTAGCTTATTCCTAGTGGCTGGCATAGCACCTACAGAGAGCAGGGACCACTGAATATTTACTGAGCAATGAAGGGAGATAATAAATAATTGAATGAATGAGCAGACTCCTCAGTATGCAGAGTGGACACACAGAGGGAAGACCACAGGATCATATGGGACCAGCCCTTGCTGCTCAGACCTGGAAAGCTGAGGAATGGTTGTCACTGAGCATCTAACATCACCCTCCGCCTCTTGTCCCCCAGCCTAGGACTTGGCCCTGCCCTGGGGAAGATCTGGAGTCCAAGGTGCTGCTCCAGCATATTACACCTTCCCCCACTGACTCAGAGCTGGTCTCTACTACCCACTACCTCCAGGTTCAGGGTGGGACTCCAGAGGCCTCCAGCCCTGCTGCCCTCCAGCTTCTCTGGCAGGTCCTGTCCACCTGCCACATCTGACCCCTGTGATCAGCAGCTTGGCTGACATGCCCTCTCTGATAGTGTGGTTAGGATGGTAGACTGCCCACACCCCACTACCACCCACCTACTGCCCACTCTTGCAGCTAGATTATACCCCATCCTACCAGGCCTCACCTAGCCCAGTCCCATGGTCCCTCTAATCCCAGCTACAGCTAACATCCCAGAATTCCAAATGAGATTTTCTGCATAGCATCCAACCAATCAAGTAACTGGGGAAAGCAGGGAAGGAAGGACATTCAGGATCCTGAGACAAGGTTCAAGACTTAAGGTCTGGCTTTGGCTTCATTATCACCTCCTTCTACGTGGAAAAGGATCCCACATCAGCTACGCATGGTGGTAGAAGTTGTTCACTGCACAAAGGTGCCCAGCTGTGTTGAACCATGAGTACTGAAATCCAGCTAATGCTCCATTTGCCAAGCTATGCACCCTTTTTTTTTTTATTGGCACTGAGATGCCACAGGGGCTAGGGAGGCGTCACCCTGAAGTAAATCACACAGAAAATCTGGGCAAAACAAGTTTGTACCCAACACAAATAGGGCCTGGAATATTCTCCTTATTGTAACTCTGATTTCCAGGAAATATGATGGTCTCAAGGCCATCAGTTCTTCTTATAGAAATTCATTACACCAAAAAAAAAAAAAAACTTTCTAGAGTAACAAAAGGCATCATTGCAATTACATTTATCAAAGAAAGCATGGCAATCAATGTCTCGTGCACAGACTGCATTTCAAATGCCCTTAATCAATAGCTGTGCTAATTACACATTTATTGCAATTAATTTCATTTCCATTATACCTTAATTACTAACCTTGAGTGAGATTGGGCAGCTCAGAGAGTTTGTGTCACAGAGTTAGGACACAGAGACAAGTAGCTGTCCTTTGACAGAAAGACGCTACTCCATTAAAAGTTGGTTTATTGGCTCAAGGCCTTTTTGATGGTGGAAAGAGGGTTAGTTTCTCCATGGAAGCCATTGATAATGTGAGACTGCAGTTGAATGTTGGAAGGCAGGCAGCTGTGCTTACGAATTAACTAGAGCTGGTGTTTCATTTGTGTCTTATTGGCCCCATTTCCTCACTGGTTCATCAGCTGTGGTTGGAGGATAAATGTTTCCAGAGTCCATCCTTTGTGATGCTCTCAGCCTCTGGTTCAGTCCCATTTGCTGCTTATCTTCCCTCCAAAGGGGAGGCTCTTTCTTAGCCCCTCTGCATATCTAGGAGGCTCAGCTCTGCATCTCTGGGGCCTGGGGGAGGCTTCACTCTACTCAGAGCAGGGCCCCTTGGAATCAATGGTGTCTTCCCATGAATACCCCCAAGGGCCATGCCATTGTGACAACTCAGCCTGGAGCAGGTTGGAAAAGAATTTTCCCTGCAGTAAAGCAGGAGCTCTTGTGGTGGATAGCACTCAGGCTCTGGGATCCTCAGACTAGAGTTCAAATCTCAGTTCTGATACTTCCCAGCTGTGTGATCTTAGAAAAGCCATTGACTCTCCCTGAGTCAAGTAAATGCAAAAAAAAAAAACAATACCCAACACTTGTTAGGAGCTGAAAAATTGTTAATTGCCTTCTGCCATAAATCTTTCTCTGGGGTTTGCCACAAGCCCAACCCTGGAAGATTCCCTTTATTCCTAGGAAAGAAGATCTTTCTTCCAAACATTTCTTGAAATAGCTCAAGAAGAAGGAACTGTAGAGATTTTTTGGTCCACAGACATTCATCTTAAAGATGGGGAAGCTGAGACTGAGGAAAGAGAAGCTCAAGGTCACATAATGAGTTGGTACCAGAATTGGCTCTCAATTCTAAAACTTTCCTACAGTATCACACGATAGCCTCTTTAAAAAGCCATTTGTGAATATCTGGTAAAGACTGAAGATATACAAATGTCACATGTGTGTGCTCCAGGGGAGAGGTATAAAAATAACTATGGCAGCTTTATTTGTCATCCAAAAAATGTATCAACAACCTAAATGACCCTCAATAGAGAAATGCAGAGGTCAACAGTGATGTGTGTTCATAGGCGGGAATACTATACAGCAGTTAAAATGAACAGAATTCACATATATTATCAGCATAGAGAAAATTCTAAAACATAATGTTTTAATTTTAAAACACAAGTTTCAGAACATTTACAGCATGATATCAGTTATGTTAATTTTTTAAATTGACAAATTCAAAGAGAAAGGGAGGGACGGCCCCTGTGGCTCAGTGGGTAGGGCGCTGGCCCCACATACCGAGGATGGCGGGTTCAAACCCAGGCCTGGCCAAACGGCAACAAAAAAATAGCCAGGTGTTGTGGCAGATGCCTATAATCCCAGCTACGTGGGAGGCTGAGGCAAGAGGATCACCTAAGCCCAAAAGCCAGAGGTTGCTGTGAGCTGTGAGGCCACGGCACTCTACCGAGGGTGACAAAAGGAAACTCTGTCTCTAAAAAAAAAAAAAGAAAGAAAGAAAGAAAAGAGAAAAAGGGAGATTATAAATATACCTATATGTACTTTAGGTGTTAAAACATGGGCAGGGGAGTGGCCTCCTGGAAGAAAAGGATGCAAAGGGCTGCAGCAGTATATGTAGCATTTGACTTATTAAGAAAAATGAAAAACAAATATGATTAAATGTTCTCATATTGAGTGGTAAGTTCTTACCTTCCAGACTCCTCTTTCTGTTTGAAATTTTTCAATAATATATGAGGAAATAAAAAGGGGCGTGTGTGTGTTTGAGAGACAAGATCTCACTCAGGCTGGGGTACAGTGATGCGATCACAGCTCACTGCAGCCTTAAACTCTTGGGTTCAAGTGATCCATCTTCCTCAATGCTGGGACTACTGCAGGTGCATGCCACCACACCCAGCTAATTTTTTTTTTTTTTTATAGATGGGGTCTCACTATGTTGCCTAGGCTGATCTCAAACTCCTAGCCTCAAGCAATCCTCCCACCTTAGCCTCCCAAAATATTGGGATTATAGATATGAGCCACCATGCCTGGCCAAGCTTTGATATAGATTTTTCTGTCTAAAAATAAAAGAAAAAATATAATCATCACTTATGAGAATAGAGACACTAAACTTTGAGATGGTTCAATGCCACCAGTGACAGTTAACTGCATGTCCCAGTTTGCCAGGCCTAAAACACTAAAGCAGAGCTTATACCCAATAAATATTTATTGAGAGAATTAATGAAAGAATTAAAATAACGAATACTCAACCAATGTGTTTTCTCTCCTTTGCTTATATTCATAAAATGTGCACAGGAAAATCTCGGACAGGCAGCAGAGTGAGGTAAGTGGCTTGGTGAGAGGCCCCTTGTGGTTGTCCTTGACACTTAGAGACCCTTAGAGAAAGCTGGTGGCTCAGATGGGGGTGATGTAGTGGAGACAGAGAGAAGAAGACAGCTCTCAAAGACAATTAGGAGACAGAATCAGTAGGATTTGTTCCTGGAGTGGATACGGGATGGAGGGGAGGATCTTGTGGAAGATTCTGGCCCTTGGAGTAGACTAGGTAGAGGGAAAGAATCTGACTTCCCTCTGGGGTATGAAGTTTTTAAGGTTCACCCCAAGCCAGGCATGGTGGTTCACACCTGTTATCCCAGCACTGTGGGAGGTCGAGGTGAAATTTCCTGAGCTCAGGAGTTCAAGATCAGCCTATGCAAGAGCAAGAGCCCATCTCTACTCAAAATAGAAAAACTATAGGTGGGCATCATGGCAGATACCTATAGTCTCAGTCCTTGGGAGGTTAAGGCAAGAGGATTGCTTGACCCCAAGAGTTTGAGGCTGCTGTGAGCTAGGTTGACACCACAACACTCTACCCAGGGCACAAAGTGAGACTCTTTCTCAAAAAATAAAAATAAGGTACAGCCCAGCCCTCTAAGGGGAACATGTGCCTTTAGTGCTCCACCCAACACCAATAATATCTCTTCCCGGGGCACCATGTGGTGGGCTCAGCCCTACACCAGGGCAGTGAGCACTCACTTGATGTCCCAGAGGGCTCCCAGCTGCTATTCCTTGGGTTTTCAGGGAGGTTCCTCCCACTCAGATGTTAGTTTGCTGCTGTCGGGCAGACTTTGAAGAATCTACCTTTGCATTGTCACACTTCTGACAATTAAAATTAATCAAGGGAAGAGTGGTCCTGAATCTGCCAGGCTTTCATCCCAGCTGGATCTGACCTCCAGAGAGGACCCATGCCAAGAGCCTGTCTGTCACCTGGGAGTTTCAGAGAAATATGAAAGGGCTCCCAGCCCCTGCCTTCCCAGGGAACACTCTGCTCCGACAGCCTTGGCGTGCACCCAACAGGCAACGTCTGCCTTCATATCCCTTAAAAAAGAACAGAGAGGAAGACCCTTTTATGAGTGGAAGGTTTTTCAGTGCCAGTGACAATTATTCAAAAAATGATGAACATAATCAAAATTTTTGTGGGTCATGCTGAAAATGCCTTTTCTTCAAGCATCTTGGGTCTCGTCCATTTTTTTTTTTTTTTTTTTTTTTCTGTCCTGAATAGTGTGAAAATGTTAGCTTTATCCAGATGGACTCGCCGACTTTGAATGGCTGCAAATGGATTTCCCAAAGGCTGTGCACAGTTGGTTTTCTTTCAGCTTTTCTTAATTTTCATTTCTTTTTCTTCCTTCCTCACCTTGGCACGAAGCCAGTGCTTTTAGGTTGAATTAATTTAAATGCCACATTTGATAATTGGAAAAGCCAAGCCTACCTTTGAACCATATTACATAATGTAAATTCTTCAGATGAGAGGATTATGGGCTGTCAACATCCCCACTCAGAGGGATCCGTAAATCCACCAGACACCAGGGTACCAACTTCTAGTTCAAGTTGTGTGCAATTCTAGGGTGCCTCTGATTATCTCAATAGCTCTTTCAAACTTCTCAAAATTTTCTGAAGACAAATTGAATTTTTAGTCAGTATCCAATGAAAAATTAGTACATGTCATGCCAGATTTTGAAGCAGGGTTTCTTAAATTGGGGTATACAGGTCTAGAATTCAGTGATCTATGAACTGGGTAGGAAAAAAGTTACCTCCTTTTTTTATTTCACTAAGGTCTGACTGAAATTTAGCATTTCCTTCCATTATGAATGCAGTGATAAATCACAATAGCAGTAGCTAGATCTGGGATTTTTACCAATAAAATCCATGGATAGTTTCATATTACCTAATAGTTCCTACATAAATCAGATATTTTCAAATGTTTATATTGAACACTACTTTGAAACCACAGTGATTATTAAGCTTTCTGCTATCTTGATACATCAAGTGTCAATAAGGAAGCACACTTTTCAACATCACAAATTTGTTTTCTTAACATTTAGATAACTATGCACGTATTTCAATAGGATCAGTTTCCACTGGAATCTTATGTATTTGTTATGTATGTAAAGGCTTGATAATGAACAGAGGTCTCCCCAGAAAGATGACTGTTCATGCAGAAGAAAAAGTTATTAGGAACGCTGCTTTGGAGGGGTAGGGGAGAAGAAATTAAAATATAATGGACACTCAATAGATGCGTTTTCTCTCCTTTGCTTGTAAAAGGTTTATAGGAAAATCCATTAAACAGAGAGTTTATTGATGGAGAGTATATTAATGTGACATTCTGTTCTGAACGTACTAAGGGAAAGAGGTGCCTGAAGATGAAAGTAACAAGATCCCAGCCCCTTCCTAAAGTAACTCATCTCAAATTTCAATGTCATGTAGTAAAGAATTTGGCCTTTCCCTGAGAGGTCTGGTCTTTGGTCCTGGCCCCTGGGAGAGACCCTCTAAATGCTTAAAATGTCCTGAGTGGCAGGACTGTCTTTGTTACTTATGATGGCTCCTCTGACCACACCTGATAGTATCAGTTAACAAAGTGACTGACTACGGCCCCTCTTATGGGGGGTTGGGGGGTGCTGAAGATGGAGTTCATTCTCATGGGCAATCAACCCATCATGCTTAAACAGTAAAGCCCCAATAAAGCAGGTCAGCTTCCAGGGTTGGCAATATTCCACGCATATTGTCACACCTCAGTGCTGAGAAGGTAACATGTCCAGAGGACAATGGGAGTTTTGCCTCTGAAACCTTCCCAGGCTCTCTGTCCTATGCATCTCTTCCTTTGACTAATTTTAATGCACCTTTCCCTGTAATTAGCCATATCCACGAGTATGGATTTCAGAAAATTATTGAAACCTACAGTGGTTTGGGGTAGCCTCCTAAACTTTCACTTGGTGTCTGAAAGGAAGATGGCCTTAAGGGGATTCTTCCCTTTAACTCTGTAGTTGACCCTAACTCCCTGCAGTTGAGGTCAGAAATCTTGGGCAGACGTGGCAATCTGGAGGACTACACCCTTACACCACTCAGTTTGGCTAAAAGGGGTAAAGGTACATAGGAACCACCTGAAGATCCATTAAAATACAAGTTCTTTTTTTTTTTTTTCTGTCAAAGCAGGAACTCAACTTTATTGCGTCAAGCAGCTGCTTATATAGAGCGTGGGGAAGGGGCGGGGAAAGGAGGCGGGGGATGAGGTGCGTGACAGGGTTGGGCCAATGGCATGGTACCATGTTGGCTGTATCTAGGTAGAGGCAGTTTCAGGCCGGACCTTGCTGAATCATTGCTATGTGGAAGTAGCTCCATGGATCTACTTCTAGTCAGGCTCGGGAAGTTGCATTCGGCCTCAGGCACATGGCAGGGCCCAACAATTCCCTCTTTTGTTTTTTGTATGGCGGATAAACATAGCCCCTGTCTTAGGTTGCCTGCTCTTGCAGTTTCAGTCTTACCCGTCATGGGTAAAATACAAGTTCTAATTCAGTAGGTCTAGGGTAGGACCTGGGATGCTTCATTTCTAACAGGTAATCAGGTGATGCTGTTGATGCTACCTGTGGACCACACCTGAGTAGCAAAGTCCTAAAGCATATCTCCTAGTACATCTTCTCCCAGCTTCAGATCCTCAGAAGGCATCCAATGAGCATCCGAGAAAGCACACACTCCTGAGTATGGCATTCTAAGCCCTACAATGTGCAGCCCCTGCCTTCTCTTCTAGTGTCTTCCAGTTGTGTCTTCAGTGGTCCACCTGGAGCATCAGATCTCCACATTCACATGGCTTGTCCAGCCAGCCTACTTCTGGCTAAACACCTGCCTCTTTATAAGTCTCTCCCTGCCCCAGCCCTAAAGCCAGGCCCAGCCAAAGGCATCAGCAATGGCAAGCAGCTCCAGTCTGGCCCTGACTCCAGACCCCAGCTCTGAGAGGCAGACACCTGCCAAGGGGCACACCCAGCAGGGAAAAGGCCAACTCTTCATTTTCTACCTGAGTCTTCATTTTCTACCTGAGTCCCTGGCTATGCCCCTGCCAAGGGGCACACCCAGCAGGGAAAAGGCCAACTCTTCATTTTCTACCTGAGTCCCTCAGTGGCTATGCGAAGAGAACTGGCCACTTCCTGACCCTGGGCTAGACTCCAGTTCTTTATGGAACAGGGCTGGACCTGAACTCATATACCTACTGACCTAGGCCTAACTCCTAGGGCCTGACTTCCCTGATGCAAGACAACTATCTGGACTCCTGCCAGACACCTGCTGCTGCAATGCCATTTTTTCTGCCCCAACTCACCCTCATCCTTTGTGTCAACTTTGGTTAGAATTGCAGCCACCTCTTAGATATTTTAGATGACAGTTCAAGAATATTCCCTGTTTCCCTCCCCCTCCTTGGAAAGGGGATACCTCTCATTGATTGTGGCCTTGGTCATGTGATTTGCTTTGACCTCATGATGGGTGGCATGTACTTTCCCACCCACTGATTTCAGGCTTAGCCACAGTCCTTGCTTGTTGGCTCGTGCTCTTACGCTATGGTGATTTACCACAGGAAAAGCACGCCCCAAATAGCAACTGCCCCTCCAACCTGAACACAGATGGAGCAAATCTGAGCAGATCACATTGAGGAGCTTACCCAAGCCAGAGCCATAGTGTTTTTGTTTGTTTGGTTTCTGTGTTTCTTTCTTTCTTTTTTTTTTTTGTTTTTTTTTTTTTTTTTTTTTTTGTGCTTGTTATTTTTTTTTTTTTTTTTTCTTTTTTTTTGGGGGGGGGGTCAAAAAAAAAAAAAAACCCCCCCCCCCC
>CAUYPK010107356.1:0-31452 GCA_963574355.1 Loris lydekkerianus | reverse complement strand
AACAACCAAAGGAAATAGACAACCTATACATTGGGGAAGGATATTTGAATATTTTGATTTAGATAAAACCTTGATAACTAGAATCTACAGAGAACTCAAATTAATAAACATAAAAAGAGCCAACAATCCCTTAGATCACTGGGCAAGAAAGATGAATAGAACCTTCTCTAAAGAAGACAGACGAATGGCTAACAAACATGAAAAAATGCTCATCGTCCCTAATTATTAGACAAATGCAAATCAAAACCACCCTGAGATATCATCTAACCCCAGTGAGAATGGCCCTCATCACAGTCTCAAAAGGGCAGATGCTGGCGTAGATGTGAAGAGAAAGGAACACTTACACTGCTGGTGGGACCGCAAACTAATACAACCTTTTTGGAAGGCAATGTGGAGAACCCTCAAAGAACTCAAGCTAGACCTCCCATTTGATCCTGCAATCTTATTACTGGGCATCTACCCCGAAGGAAAAAAAAAAATCCTTTTACCACAGGGACACTTGCACTAGACTGTTAATTGCAGCTCAATTTCCATTCACCAAAATGTGGAAACAGCCTAAATGCCCATCACCCCAGGAATGGATTAACATGCTGTGGTATGTGTATACCATGGGATACTATTCAATCACTAAAAAATATTGACACTTTACATCTGTTGTATTAACCTAGATGGATTACACATTATTCTTAGTAAAGCATCATAAGAATGGAGAAACAAGAATCCTTTGTACTCAATTCTGTTATGAGAATAATGAAGGTCCTAGTACACAGTGGAGGTGGGGGATGGGGAGAGCTGAGAAAAGGAAGGAGGTAGGGGATGGGGGGACGCATTTGGGGGGCAGGACACAATTATAAGAAGGTCCTTATCTAACAAAGCAAACAATGTAACCTGGATTTGTGTTTTCTGAATGAATTTCCAACTATAAAAAAAAAAAATACAGACTTCAAAAAGAAAAAGTAAAATCCCAAATCAGATACATAAGCTTATCAGTGTTTGAGCTAAATTGTACACTATGGGGTGTCCCAAAAGTCCCCACAAAGATGCCATATATAAGGAAAATGGGAGATTGTAAATGTGCATTTACAAAATATTAATTTAAAAAATTTCACAAAGTAATGGCCAACACATGGACAATATTTTGTGAAACTCTGTATTTGGGGGGTTTATTTTTATTTATTTATTTGAGACACAGTCTTAACTCTATCACCCTTTGTAAAGTGCTGTGGCATCATGATCACTCACAACAACCTCCAACTCCCAGTTCAAGCAATCCACCCGCCTTAGCCTCCCAGAGTGCTAGGATTACAGGTGTGAGCCACTGCACCTGGCCTTGTCATGAATATTTTGTAAAGGTACATTTAGCTACAATGTCCAATTTTGTCCTATGTATAGATAATTTTGGGACATCTTGTATTTTAAGATAAATTAGCCATTTCTCATGGAAAGGTGAGAAGCTTCAAAGTCTATGTATTAAAATGGCATACCTGATGGAATGTTTTAGGAAATACACTTCTAATAATGTATTTGTTACTCTGGTATATTTACATAAGGCCTTTGGTTGGAACTAGAACTCTTTTAAATCCCACCTCCTACCAAAATGACTCATTAAGTGACAATTATCTTATATACACCTACATATAGATGTATCCTCAATGTAGTCACTACATTAGTGCTCAATAAAATCATCCTATGCATTTTTATTTTTCTTTCTATAAAACAAAATTGCTTCATCTTCCTGATCAAAGCAAACTCCCTATGAATCATGTGAACTTTTCCAGGTAGGTAGCTGATAATGCCAGAACAGTTTTAATTATGTGCTTACAAAAGACATGTTCTCACTACATGAAAGAAAAGGGGAAAAACGGGTGGTGCCTGTGGCTCAGTGAGTAGGGCGCTGGCCACATCTACCAAGGGTGGCAGGTTCAAATCCAGGCCCGGCCAAACTACAAGAAAAAAATAGCTGGGCATTGTGGCAGGTGCCTGTAGTCCCAGGTACTAGGGAGGCTGGGGCAAGAGAATTGCCTAAGCCCAGGAGCTGGAGGTTGCTGTGAGCTGTGTGATGCCATTGCACTCTACCAAGGGCAATAAAGTAAGACTCTGTCAGAAGAAGAAGAAAGAAGAAGGGAGGAGGGAGGAGGGAGGAGGGAGGAAGGAAGAAGGAAGAAGGAAGAAGGAAGAAGGAAGAAGGAAGAAGGAAGAAGGAAGAAGGAAGAAGGAAGAAGAAGAAGAAGAAGAAGAAGAAGAAGAAGAAGAAGAAGAAGAAGAAGAAGAAGAAGAAGAAGAAGGCGACGACGACAACTACCTAGGCATTGTTCCTGGGATGTGATTTTTTTTTTTTTTAATAAACAAAGTTTCATTTTGTTGTTCTCAGTAGAATGCTGTGGTGTCCTACCTCACAGCAACCTCAACTCTTGAGTTCAAGGGATGGTCTTGCCTAAGCCTAGGACTACAGGCACCAAGCACAATGTCCAGCTATTTTTAGATACAGGCCCTCTTGTTCAGGCGGGTCTCCAACTCCTGATCAGGCAATCCACCCACCTTGGCTTCCCAGAATGCTAGGATTATAGGTATGAGCCACCACACTCAGTGCCAGGGATATATCTTATTTACACTTATTTCACATCACATAAGAAATGGCTATGGTCAGATTGAAGGATAACTGAGTTAGCATAACCTTAAATCCAAACTCTATCACAAAGTTAAAACCATAAAAACTTAAAAGTGCTTCTATAATTATATTTCTGTAATGTCTCTGCAAAAGCACACCACTCTTCATTGCTGACATAAATATCGTGGTAGTTACGTTTTCAGAATTACATATGCTGTGGAAAAAAAGTGAATGCAAGAATACTATCAAGAGACTTATTCATAACTTTCTTTTCTAAATTCACTTAGAAAACAATTCCCTTTCCCCAAAAGTAAGACCTCTTCCCATAGATTACTTCTAGTATGACTTCTCAGATATCTAGGGTTTTGCTACACTCATTGCAATATTTTCTCCTAGAATAATTCTCACATATAGGTTTGAAATATTGTAGAAAGTCACTGGAGAAAAGTGAATGCAACATTCATTTATAGAGTTGCTTTTGCTCCTAAAAGAGTATTTTAAAATTTAATAAGTTTTACATCATAAAGGTATTCCCCACTTACAATGTCTTTATCAATTTGCTTACATATGAACTTTCTGATATTTAAAGTATATCTATGTAAAGCTCATTCCTTCCTCATGCATTCTCTCCTGGTTGCAGATGCAGAATGCAGGCTGATGTCTGGCTTTCTCATGTCTACTAGAAATGTGCTTTTTCATTGTAGGAATTTACAAATATAGCTTAAGGGAATTCTATCAAATGAAGAATCTTTACAATATTGAGTTCATCTTCTGTTACCGCAAAAAGAATGAACAGCTACTAATAGCTTTCTTACGTATTCCTGGGGATTTTCTCCAGGACATTGAATACATTATGGGCCACATTGCTTCATGGTCATATAAAGGCTTCTTTCCAAAAGTTCTCTGAAGGGAAGGCATTTTTTTTTTTTAACATTCTTTACATTTTTAGGTTTTCTCTATAGTGTGAATTCACTGGTGTTCAGTAAGGAATGAATGGTAATTAAATGAATTTTCATAGTCATAGGGCTTCTCCAGAGTGTGT
The DNA here is from genome assembly GCA_963574355.1 of Loris lydekkerianus. Classification (NCBI taxonomy): domain Eukaryota; kingdom Metazoa; phylum Chordata; class Mammalia; order Primates; family Lorisidae; genus Loris; species Loris lydekkerianus. Next base: position 27,802 of record CAUYPK010107356.1, on the reverse strand, counting down.
GTTCTTTGATGTTTAGCAAGGTTGGAGCTCCAGCTGAAGGATTTGTTGCATACCTCGCATACATAAGGTTTCTCTCCAGTGTGAGTTCTCTGATGTAGAATTAGGGAAAAACTCCGACTGAAGGCTTTGTCACATTCGGCACATGTATAGGGCTTCTCTCCAGTATGAATTTTCATATGTTGAATAAGAGATGCATGCCAAGTGAAAACTTTACCACATTCCTCACATTCATAGAGCTTTTCTCCAGCATGAATTCTCTGATGTTTAGTAAGGAATGAGTGGCAACGGAAAGCTTTTCTACATTCACTACATTCATATGGTGTTTTGGTTGTATGGATGCTTTGATGTCGAGTAAGGTGTGAGAAACGGCGAAATGTCTTCCCACATTCAATGCATTCATAAGGTTTCTCTCCAGTATGTGTAATCTGATGACGAATGAGTTCTGAGCCGCTACTAAAGGCTTTCCCACATTTCCTACATATATATTGTTTCTTGCCTATGTGAATTCTCTGATGTCGAGTGAGGTTTGAGGCACGGCTAAAGGCCTTTCCACACTCGGCACATTCATAAGGTTTCTCCCCAGTATGTGTTCTCTGGTGTTCAATGAGGAATGAAAGATAACTGAATGTTTTATTACAGTCCTTACACTCATGGGGTTTCTTTCCAGTATGTATCATCTGATGTTTCACAAGGTTTGAAATCTGGCTAAAGGTTTTGCCACATTCCTTACATACATATGGTTTCTCTCCAGTATGAGTTCTCTGATGCAACACAAGGGAAAAGCGCCGACTGAAAGTTTTTCCGCATTCATGGCATCCATAGGGCCTCTCCACAGTATTGATAATCATATGCTGAGCCAGGGTTTCTTGATGAGAGACTGTGACTTGCTTGATATATCCCTGACTTCCTTGCAGCATCTCAGTATCTTCCTTGCATTTCCAGCCTCCTTTGTAGCTAGAATACACAGGGCCTTGGCATAGAATTCTTTCCATTACCAAATACTGAGATGAATCATCATTAATACTTTTTGGAGAAAACTCTTTGTTGTCACCATTTGACTGTGAAACTGAAAGATAACAAAAAACAAAGCAATTGTTTCTCTTTTATTCTATATTGAATAAAATAAAGCCATTCCTCACTTAATGAGTGAAGTAAGTAGAAAAAAAATCTTATCAATTGCATGGCTTTTATATCTCTCATATATAACTGTGAAATCTGACCAGTATGCCCCCAAATTCAGAAGAAATCAAATAGAGATGTGGGTAATTAAGTAGGAAAATTAAATGTAATTAAAGGAGAGGAAAAAGAAAAATTAGGAAGATAAGTAATTGTGAAGTATAGGTGATTAGTCCTCCATTTAAATTGTATTTACTACCAAAACCATCTGAAAATGGCAATTTTATAAGGCTGCTAATGAACACATTGCAAGTATCCCTCAGGTCCCACAAAGATATAGGCTCTGTTCCCTTAATGCCTCTAAATATCTTACAATAATTTATTCTAAGTGCAAAAAAAGCTTTCTCTGAAAACTATTGTCTATGATCCTCCCTAACTCACGTTCTAAACTGTGAGAAAGCTGATCTTTGGTATGACAGTATCTTCCCATCAATTTCCTTTGATAGACAAACACCCCTGATTTTCTCCAGGCTAAATTTTAGAAACAGATTTAATCACTTTTAAATTGGAATAGAAGTTCATGTCATGAGGTATCTTTTTTTAGAAATAAATTCAAGTTTTTATTTGTAGGAAACATACACTTATGAAAGAAAGGGTAAAATGCCATAATGTATAAAACTTATTCTGAAATGTTTCAGAAAAAAAGTCACATACCAAATGATAAGGCAAATGGGGCAAAATGTTAGTAAAGTTGAATGTAAGTGTATGGTACATGGATATTCTTTGTACTATTCATGTGATTTTTATGTAATTTTAAAATTATTTCCCAATAATATCTACAAATTCATTTTTCTCTAACATAGCCTTTGATAACTTATTTTGTTTAGGGAGCATTCTATCTGTCATTATCACTTTAGCTGTAAGTTTTCAAGGAAAAAGTAAATAGATCTCATATTTATTTAATATCTACCTCATTAATGAATCAAAATTTATACCTATATGGTAGGTACACAAAAATACATGACAAATTAGAAGTCAGTGAAATAGTTGTTAGTATGATGAACTCAATAACAAAAACAAAATCTTAAATTTCTTTCCTCCCTCTTCTATAAATCAATTCCATACCTAAAGTACCTAAGGATATAAACCAAATAATTCTCTTCGGAAACTGAGAATATAAATAGAAAGAAAGAGAACACAGAAATCATTAGTTAATGATATAAGATGCAAGAAAGTTCATTATACTTCAGGTAAAAACTGCATAAAAGATGAGGGACAAGATATAAAAATCCACTGCAACTGATTAAGGAAGGTCTCATCTAGAAATGCTTCATCAAGGAAACCATTTGGGAACTGAAATACACCAAGTAAACCTAGACATTTAATGAGATTAGAAAAAGCTATTAGATAAGTAAAAAGTTAAAGTTAGGTGGGAGGAATAAGTTCTGGTCTTTTATTGCATAGTAGGGTGGCTATAGTTAACAATAACGTATATTTCAAAATAGCTAGAAGAGGGGATTTTTAAATGTCCTTGTCACAAAGAAATGATAAACGTCTGAAGTGATAGATTTGCTAATTACCCTGACAGTGATTATTACACTTATATATATATATATATAAACATCACATTGTGGCTCAGCGCCTATAGTTCAAGCTGCTAAGGCACCAGCCACAGACACAACAGCTGGCAGGTTCAAATCCTACCCGGGTATGCCAAACAACAGCAGCTACAACCAAAAAAGGCCAGGCGTTATGGCAGGTGCCTGTAGTCCCAGGTACTTGGGAGGCTGAGGCAGGAGAATCGCTTCAGCCCAGGAGTTTGAGGTTGCTGTGAACTGTGATGTCATGGCACTCTACCCAGGGCAACAGCTTGAGGCACTGTCTCAAAAATAAAAAAATCACATTGCACTCTATAAGTGTGCACAGTAACTAATTATGTCAATTAAAAATAAAAATAAAAATAAAAATAAAATAACCTAAAAGCTGTTGGAATTAACTGCACAGATTTATTACTACTAAGGTATTTGCCATTTGATAACCCACAAAGATGAGAGCAAAAAAACACAATCAAGAATCCACTTAGGTCAGTGCCTGTGGCTCAGTGAGTAGGGTGCCAGCCCCAAATACTGAGGGTGGCAGGTTCAAACCTGGCCCCAGCCAAACTGCAACAAAAAATAACTGGGCGTTGTGGGGAGCACCTGTAGTCCCAGCTACTTGGGAGGCTGAAGCAAGAGAATTGCCTAAGCTCAAGAGCTGGAGGTTGCTGTGAGCTGTGACACCACAGCACCCTACAGGGGGCAACAAAGTGAGACTCTGTCTCTTTAAATAAAAAAATCCAGTTAATATGTAAAAGTAGAATGCTAATTATATGTCCCTTCCATTTCCCTCATTAAAGTCATCTCACCTCTTCCCATTATCTACTGTATATAGACTCCTCTGGTAGACCCCAAATGGATTTGATGAAACTTAGTATTTATGTTTACTAAAAGCCTAGAAAGATAAGGATTCATTTTCTTTTCTTTCTTTTTTTTTTTTTTTTTTTGTTTTTGCAGTTTCTGGCTGGGGCTGGGTTTGAACCCGCCATCTCCAACATATGGAGCCAGCACCCTACTCCTTTGAGCCACAGGCACCTCCCAATAAGGATTCATTATTAATTAAGGATTCTATTGATACATGATTCATTATGAAAGTTTTGAGACAGGTTGTGTTATTTCACTTCCAAGAAACACAGTCAGCAGCATCCTTTCTCATTCACCCATGCAAGTTTCAGCTTGCTTGGCTTATTGGTATTTCATGGAGGGCTTCATTTTTTTCCATGTATATGGATTTTATGTTGCTTGATTTTTATGTATCTCAAAACTTTCATAATGACCCATGTAAGCCAGCAACTAATGTACTCAAAGCAAAATTTTTAGATGTGTACATTATTCTTAGGGAAAAAAACAGTATCTTCCATCAGCAGTGTGTGTTATTTAAGATCATTTAAGAAGTACTTGATGAAGTATGAATATAAGAAAAAGGAAACTATGGAAAAAAGATTTTAGGAAATAATTACAGGGAGATTCCAGTTTCCAATCTGACATGTGAAGAGCTTAGAAGTCACTATTCTGTCTCAACAAGTAAAAAGCTGAACAAACTAATAAATCAACAAGTTTTTTAAGATCCCTGAGAGAAGTGTAGTCATATGTAAACCACACCCTCCCAAACTGAACTGACAGGAAAATACAACTCACCAAAATAGAAAACTCTGAAGGAACCAGGGTCAGTACAGGAAAACCAGAACTGTAACTCACAAAAAGCTAGAGACACAATGTGAACAAGTCTGTGGTTCAAAACGCCAGGCATAAAGGACTTCTCCAGGCTTTTGTGAGTTTTAGCCCAGGAACTCTACCAGTTCTTCATGGTGATATCAAAGAAAAATTCCCTTGAGCTTCCAGTGGAGGGAAAAGAAAATAAAGATTTCTGAAACACACGAAAGTATTCTACTCTTCTTAACAAGGCCTACAGTCAGGAGGAACTATACTACCACAGCTTAGCCTTTTGGTTTTTTTCTTTTAATTAATTTATTTATTTTGAGACAGAGTCTCACTATATTGCCCTGGGTAGAGTGCCGAGGCATCATAGCAGACAGCAACCTCAAACTCTTGGGCTTAAGCGATTCTCTTGCCTCAGCCTCCCAAGTAGCTGGGACTACAAGCGCCTGCCACAATGCCCAGCTATTTTTTTGTTGTTACAGTTGTCATCGTTGTTTATCAGCCCCAAGCTGTATTCGAACTTGCCAGCTCTGGTGTATGTGGCTGGCGCCCTAGCTGCTAAACTACAGGCCCAAGCCCCTGTTGGGGTTTTAGCATAGCCTAATCTACCTTAGGGAAGAGAAATACCCAAATCACCCAGCTTCCCCATAGGACTAGGTAATAATCCAATTCCAGCCCCATGCAGCCATCCTGTCACATATAAGATGGGAGAAAACTGAGAAGAACTGGTGAAATTCACATTCTGGGGCAGAGGCTCAACAAAAGACTGCAGGCCAATTTTATGATTATAAAATGCTTCTTCTCCCCTGACACCTTACCTCTACATTACTAAAGTCCAATTTACTGTAGTTCTTTTTACCCAGTATAACATGCCTACCTTTCAACAAAGAATTATGAGGTATACTAAATGGCAAAAGCAATCTTTTGAAGAGACTGAATAAACATTAAAACCTGAGTCAGATAAGGTAGGAATATTATAATTATCTGTCCAGGAATTTTTAAAACTATAATTAATATACTAAGACCTTTTTTTTTTTTTTTTTGAGACAGAGTCTCACTTTGTCACCCTTGGTAGAATGCTGTGGCATTAGAGCTCACAGCAACCTCAAACTCCTGGGTTCAAGCCATTCTCTTGCCTCAGCCTCCAAGTAGCTGGGATTACAGATGCCTGACACAGTACCTGGCTATTTTTAGAGATGGGATCTTGCTGTTGCTCAGCTGGGATATACCAAGAGCTTTAATGGAATAAATGCACAATGTGAAAAAGGAGATGGATGATACATACAGAGAAATGAAAATTCTAAGACTCAAAAAATGCTACAAATAAAAAGTCCTATTAATGGAAATAAAGAATGCCTAGATGGACTCACTACTAGTCTGTACAGATATCTCAATATAAACTTCCAAAATTGAAAAGCAAAGAGAGAAAAGATTTTCAAAAATAAAATACAATATCCAAGAAAGATGGGACAACTATAAAAGGTATATGCATAATGAGAAAACTAGAAAAAGAAAAAAAGGAACAGAAGCAATATTTAAAGGAATAATAACTGAGAATGTCCCTAAATTAACATCAGACACCAAATCACACATCTAGAAAACTTAGCACCAAGTAGGATAAATACAAAAGAAAAAAAGAACAGAAACCTGCGATTAGGCACATCATATGTAAACAGACAATGAAAAATTAAAGAACCTTGAAAGAAGGGGAAAAAAACCTTACCTATAAAAGAACAAAGTTAAGAATTACAGCAGTCTTGTGGTTTTGCTTTTTATAGTTTCAGTTACTCCTGGTTAACTGTAGTTCAAAACTATTAATAATATTAAATGGGAAATTCTAGAAATAAACAATTCATGTTTTAACTTGCATGCTGTTCATGCATATCTTACACTGTCCCACTCCATCTCATCCATGATGTGAATCATCCTTTTGTCCAGCATATCCATGCTACTGGTCTGTTATCCGTTAGTAGCTGTCTTAGTTATCAGATCAACTGTTATGTTCTTATAGCATTTAATGTTTAAAAGACCCTTACTTTACTTAATAATGGCCTCAAAGCACAAGAGTAGACAAGAGTAGTAATGCTAGCAATTTGGATATGCCAAAGAAAAGCCATAATGTACTTCCTCTAAGAGATGAAAGTTCTCAATAAGGATAAAAAAAATGTATGCTAAGGAGTAGAGGATTAAAAATCATACTTACTACAACAGCCATCAATCTCATAACTGATCTGAGGAATTGCTGGGAAAAATACATTCTCCTGCCCAGCCTGGAAATCTCTTATCACCTGGAGGCAAGCCACCAAGTAACTCAGTAATCCCAGAGGAGCAAAGATCAATCCTGTGATAGTAAGGCTGAGAAAGCATTTTACGGCAGTTCCTTGAAGGATTAGTAGAGAAAATTTTCATGTAGTATTTTTGGAGATCATCTCCTCAAGCATATACTCTTAGCACCCTTGAAGATCATTTCCTTGAGTACATACTCTCTTGGCACCTATGAGATAATTTCCCTAAGCACGCAGCCCCTGCATGTCTTTGCTTTGTAATCTTTCCACCTATTATGTATCTTCTCAATAAAAGGACTCTGTTGAGAAGTGCTCAGTGCTATCCTGCACCTATGGTTAGTCTCACCTCTTGCAGCATGTACTGTCAATCCGTGTCTCGCATGATCATTTATGCAGTGATGACACTAAGGTTGCTAAAATCTATGGTAAGAATAAATCTTCTGTTCACGTAAAGAAGTAAAAAAAAAATCGTGCTAGTTTTTCTACCCTATCTTAAACTACAGAAGTTACAGTCATTACTGGTGTTTAGTTGAGATGGAAAAAGCATTAAATTTGTGGCCAAATACACAAACAGAAATTCATTCTGATTGACTACAATTATCTATTTAGAAACCATAAAAGGAAGGAGAGTGCAGGGAAATATATGAAGTACTGAGAGAAAAAAACTACCTAACCCATAATTCTGTACCCTGTGAGATTATCCTTCAAAGCTGAGGGAGAAATGACTTTCTTAGAAAAAAAAAAAAAAAAAAGAAAAAGAGGGAATTTGTTACCAATAGACCACTTTGAAAGAGATGTTGAAAGAAGTTCTTCAAAGAGATGGAAAGTTATGGTGGTCAGAAACTTGGATCTATGTATAGAAAGAGCATTAGAAAAAGAGTAAGTGGGCTCAGCACCTGTAGAACAGTGGTTAGAGTGCCAGCCACATACACCAAGGCTGGCAGGTTCAAACCCAGCCTGGGCCCACTAAACAATGACAACTGCAACAAAAAATAGCCAGGCATTGTGGCAGGAGCCTGTAGTCCCAGCTAGTCAGTAGGTTGAGACAAGAAAATCACTTAAGCCCAAGAGTTTGAGGTTGCTCTGAGCTGTGATGTCACAGCACTGTCCTAAGGGTAATATAGTGAGACTGCCTCAAAAAAAAAAAAAAAAGAAAAGAAAAAAAGTAAAAGAGTAAGTGAAAGTAAAATAAGACATTCTATTTTTCATATTCTTAATTGACTTAACAGGTAACAGTGTGTTCAGAATAATAACAATTTGATAAGAGCTTATATGTAAGTGAAATTAATAATAATAATGATACAAGGGATTGGAAGGAAAATTTAGAAATATTTTATTGTAAGGTACTTGCACTACACATGAAGTGATATAGTATTATTTGAAAGGAGACTTGGATTAGCTGAACTGTAGGGCAAACTCTAGGGCAACCACTAAAAAAAGAAGTATAATCAATATGTATGTAAACAACAGGCCATCATAATACATGAGGCAAAAACTAATAGAACTGCAAGAAGAAATAGATGAGTCCACATAGTTGGTGACTTCAATCCTACTGTATCAGAAACAGACAGATCCAGTAGGCAAAAAAAGATCAGAAAAAACATAGCTGAATTTATTAAGCATCATCAATCAAAATGATATAATTGACATGTAGGAACTACTTCATCCAACAATAGATTACACATTCTTCTCAAGCTCACATGGAACATTCACCACAATAGACCACATTCTGAGCCATGAAACACACCTTAACAAATTTAGAGGAACTGATCATATGTGTGCCTCAGACCACAATAGGATGAAACTAGAAATCAGTTACTAGGTGGTGCCTGTAACTCAAGTGGCTAAGGTGCCAGCCACATACACCACAGCTGGCGGGTTTGAATACAACCTGGGCCTGCTAACAATGACAAATACAACCAAAAAATAGCCAGGCATTGTGGCAGGCTCCTGTAGTCCCAGCTACTCGGGAGGCTGAGGCAAGAGAATCACTTAAGCCCAAGAGTTTGAGGTTGCTGTGAGCTATGATGCCACGGCACTCTATCCAGGGCTATAGCTTGAGGCTCTGTCTCAAAAAAAAAAAAAAAAAAGAAAAGAAAAGAAAAGAAATCAGTTACTGGAAAATCTCAAAAAAACTTGGATATCAAACAACACATTTCTAAATAACACAAACAAGAAATCTCAAGAGAAATTTTAAAATATTTTGAACTAGATGAACAGGAAAATACAACTTGTTGAAATTTGTGGGATACAATGAAAGCAGTAGACACAAATTTATAGCATTGAATGCATATATTAGAAAAGAAAGATCTAAAAGCAATCATCCAGCTTCTAGGGAAACTAAAAACAGGATAAATTAAAGAGAAAATAAAATCCAAAGTAATTTTTTTTTTTTTTTCAGTTTTTGGCCGGGGCTGGGTTTGAACCCACCACCTCTGGCATATGGGGCCGATGCCCTAATCCTTTGAGCCACAGGCACTGCCCTATCCAAAGTAATTTAAAATTTGAGCATAAATCAAAATTGAAATTAAAAATAGGGCATCAATAGAGAAAATCAACCAACTCACACTCATTCTTTGAAGAGATCAATAAAATTAATAAGCCAATCTAGAAAAAAAGAGATGTCACACATTATTAATATCAGCACTGAAAGATTCCTATAGATCTCAGAGACATTAAAAGGATAATAAAGGAATACTATGAAGAATTCTATGCCCGCAAATTTCATAACATAGATAAAATGCATCAATTCCTTGAAAGATACAAATTGTAAAAACTCACACAAGAAGAAATAGATAATGTGAATAGACCGATATCTAATAAAGAAATCAAATGAATTATTTCTGAAACAAAAAGCACCAGGCTAAATGGGTTCACTGATGAATTCTACCAAATATTTAATGAAGAAATTATACCAATTCTCTACTATACCTAGTCTCTACCAATTCTGGCCTCCTAGAGTGAGTTAGAAAGTATCCCCAGAGGGAATATCTCCCCAGGGAGGCCAGAATACTACTAGCAAGTATGTCTCATAAGCATTAATATAAAAATGCTCAGGGTGGCACCTGTGGCCCAGGGAGTAGGGTGCCAGTCCTATATACTGAGGGTGGCAACCTGACCCCAGCCAAAACTACAACAACAACAAAAATGCATATATACTGAACAAAATGTTAATAAATTTAATCTAAGAATAAATAAGAATTATATTCCATCTGGTCTGATCCGGTTTGATCAGTTTTGAATGGGTCCAATCCGGTCTAATCCAGTTTGGACTGGTTTAAACCAATCTGGACCAATCTGAACTGGTCTGAATTGGTTTGATCCAGTCTAAACTGATCTCATGTGTTTTGGACTGGTTTCAACTGGTCTGGACTCGGATGAACTGGTGTGAACCAGTTGAATGGATCTGAAATGTTCTGATCCAATTTGTAGGGCTCTGAACTGGTCTCATCTGGTCTGAGTAGGACTAAGCCGATCTGCACCAGTCTGAACCAATCTAATGTGATTTGGACCAGCTTCAAATGGTCTGGCCCCATCAGAACTGGTTTGAACTGTCTGATCTGGTTTGAACTGCTCTGAACCAGTCTGAACTGGTCTGATCTGATCTGAACCGGTCTCATCCAGTTTGACCTAGTCTGAACTGTTGTCATCCATTCTAATCCAGTTTGAAGTGGTTCAAACCATTCTGGACTAGTCTGGTCTGAACTGGTCTGAACAGGTCTGATCCAATTTGAACAGGTGAACCGGTCTGGTCTGCTCTGAAACGGTCTCATCCGGTTTGAACCAATGAACCAGTCTGATCTGGTATAAAACGTTCTCATCTGGTCTGATCCAGTCTGATCTAGTTTGAACAGGTCTGATCTGGACTGATGCAGTACCGTCTGGTCTCACCCAGTTTGGACAAGTTTAAATCAGTCTGGAACAATCTGAACTTGTCTGAACCGGACTGAACCCATTTAACCTGGTTTGGACGGCTTTGAAACTGTCTGTACTTGTCTGAATTGGTCTAAACTGGTCTGAACTGGTCTGAACCAATCCAATGTTCTTTGGACCAGTTTCAACTGGTCTGGACCTGTGTGAACTCATTTGAACCAGTCTGCTGCAGTTTGAACAGCGTTGAACCTGTCTAATCTGGTCTGAGCTATTCTAAACCAGTCTGAATCTGGTCGGATCTGGTCTCATCCAGTTTAAACAAGTTTAAATCAGTCTGAAACACTCTGAACTAGTCTGAACTGGTCCGATCTGGTCAAACTAGTCTAAATGGGTTTGGACCACTTTGAACATGTCTAGACCCATCTGAAATAGTCTGAACTGGTTTGAACCAGTCTGAATGGGTTTGAACCAGTCTGAACTGGTCTGAACTAATCTGATCTGATCTGAATCAGTCTGAACCGGTATGATCTGGTTTTGATAGGTCTCAACCACTCTAATATGTTCATATCAGGTTTGGACCACTCTGAACTGGTCTGATCCATTCTGTACTTGTTTGAACAGGTCTGAACCAGGTTAATCGGGTTTGGACCGGTTTGAAGCACTGTAAACACATAGGAATTACTCTGAACCGGTCTGACATGATTTGAACCGGACTGAACCTATTTCACCAGGTTTGGAAAATGTCTGTAATTGTCTGAATTGGTCTAAACTGGCCTCAACCGGTCTAATCTGGTCTGAGCTGTTCTGAACCAGTCTGAATCTGGTCTGATCTAGTCTCATCCAGTTTGGACAAGTTTACATCAGTCTGGAACAGTCTGAACTAGTCTGAACTGGTCCGATCTGGTCAGAACTAGTCTAAATGGGTTTGGACCACTTTGAACATGTCTAGACCAGTCTGAAATCATCTGAACTGGTTTGAACCACTCTGAACTGGTTTGAACCAGTCTGAACTAGTCTAATCTGATCTGAATCAGTCTGAACCGGTCTGATCTGGTTTTGGAAGGTCTCAACCGGTCTAATATGTTCATATCAGGTTTGGACCACTGTGAACTGGTCTGATCCATTCTGTACTGGTTTGAACAGGTCTGAACCAGGTTAATCCGGTTTGGACCGGTTTGAATCAGTCTGAACCCATAGGAATTACTCTGAACCCGTCTGACCTGATTTGAACCAAACTGAACCCATTTAACCTGGTATGGACCGGGTTGAAACTGTCTGTACTTGTCTGAATTGGTCTAAACTAATATGAACTGGTATAATCCGGTCTGGGCTGTTCTGAACCAGTCTCAGTCTGGACTGATCTGGTCTCATCCAGTTTGGATAAGTTTTAATCAGTCTGGAACAGAATGAACTAGTCTGAACTGGTCCGATCCGGTCAGAACTAGTCTAAATGGGGTTGGACCTGTTTGAACAGTCTAGACCAGTCTGAAATAGTCTGAACTGGTTTGAACCAGTCTAAAGTGGTCTGAACTAGTCTGAACTGGTTTGAACCAGTCTGAACTGGACTGAACCTGTCTGAACTGGTCTGAACCAGTCTAATCTGATCTGAATCAGTCTGAATTAGTCTGATCTGGTTTTGAAAGGTCTCAACCGGTCTAATACGTTCATATCAGGTTTGGACCACTGTGAACTGGTCTGATCCATTCTGTACTGATTTGAACAGGTCTGAACCAGGTTAATCTGATTTGGACAGGTTTGAAGCACTGTGAACAAATAGGAATTACTCTGAACAGGTGTGACCTGATTTGAACCCGACTGAACCAATTTAACCTGGTTTGGGCCAGTTTGAAACTGTCTATACTTGTCTGAATTGGTCTACACTGGTCTGAACCGGCCTAATCTGGTCTGAGCTGTTCTGAACCAGTCTGAATCTGGTCTGATCTGGTCTCATCCAGTTTGGACAAGTTTAAATCAGTCTGGAACAGTCTGAACTAGTCTGAACTGGTCTGATCCGATCAGAACTAGTCTAAATGGGTTTGGACCTGTTTGAACATGTCTAGACCACTCTGAAATAGTCTGAACTTGTTTGAACCAGTCTGAACTGGTCTGAACAGGTTTGAACCAGTCTGAACTGGACTGAACCAGTCTGAACTGATCTGAACCAGTCTGAACCGGTCTGAACTGGTCTGAATCGGTCTGAACCGGTCTGACCCAGTATGAACCAGTCAGAACCCATCTGAACCTGTCTGAACTGGTCTGAACTGGTCTGAACCAGTCTCAACTAGTCTGAACCAGTCTGAACTGGTCTGAACCAGTCTGAACTGATTTGAACCAGTCTGAACTGGTCTGAACCAGTCTGAACAGGTCTGAACTAGTCTGAACCGGCTGTACGGGTGTGAACTGGTCTGAACCGGTCTGAACCGGTCTGAACCGGTCTGAACCAGTCTCAATTGGTCTGAACCAGTCTCAACTGGTGTGAACCAGTCCAAAATGGTCTGAACCAGTCTCAACTGGTGTGAACCAGTCCAAAATGGTCTGAAATAGTCTGAACTGGTTCAAACCAGTCTGAACTGGTCTGAACCAGTCTGAAAAGGTTTGAACCAGTCTGAACTGGTCTAAACTAGTCTAATCTGATCTGAATCAGTCTGAATTAGTCTGATCTGGTTTTGGAAGGTCTCCACCGGTCTAATACGTTCATATGAGATTTGGAGCATTCTGAACTGCTCTGATCCATTCTGTACTGGTTTGAACAGGTCTGAACCAGGTTTATCCGGTTTGGACCAGTTTGAAGCAGGGTGAACACATAGGAATTACTCTGATCTGGTCTGACATGATTTGAACCCGAGTAAACCAATTTAACCTGGTTTGAACCGGATTGAAACTGTCTATACTTGTCTAAATTGGTCTACACTGGTCTGAACCTGCCTAATCTGGTCTGAGCTGTTCTGAACCAGTCTGAATCTGGTCTGATCTGGTCTCATCCGGTTTGGACAAGTTTTAATCAGTCTGGAACAGTCTGAACTAGTCTGAACTGGTCCAATCTGGTCAGAACTAGTCTAAATGGGTTTGGACCTGTTTGAACATGTCTAAACCACTCTGAAATAGTCTGAACTGATTTGACCACTCTGAACTGGTTTGAACCAGTCTGAATTAATCTGACCTGGTTTGAACCAGTCTGAACTAGTCTGAACTGGTTTGAACCAGTCTGAACTGGTCTCAACCAGTCTGAACTGGTTTGAACTAGTCTGAACTGGTTTGAACCAGTCTGAGCTGGTCTGAATTAGTCTAATCTAATCTGAAGCAGTCTGAACATGTCTGATCTGGTTTTGATAGGTCTCAACCGGTCTAATACATTCATATCAGGTTTGAACCATTCTGAACTTGTCTGATCCATTCTGTACTGGTTTGAATAGATCTGAACCAGATTAATCCGGTTTGGACCAGTTTGAATCAGTCTGAACCCATAGGAATTACTCTGAACCAGTCCACAGTCTGCTGCAGTTTGAAAAGCTCTGAATCAGTCTAATCTGGTCTGAGCTGATCTGAACCAGTCTCATCCAATCAGAACCGGTGTGAACAGATCTAATGCAGTTTGGGGCTGCTTTCAACAGGTCTGGATCTATCTGAACTGATCTGAACTGGTCTTATCCAGTTTAAACTGTTTTAACTGGTCCAATACTGTCTAAAACGCTCTAAACTGCTCTCAACTGGTCTGAACCTGAGTCACCCAATCTGATGCGGTTTGATCCAGTCTGAACTAGCCTGATACAGTCTAATCTGGTTTGGACTGGTTTCAATAAGTCTGGACCAGTCTGAACAGTTCTGAACCAGTCTAATCCAATCTGAACTGGTGGAATCCAGACAGTTACCCCATATGTGTATTGGTGTATAAATGCAGTGGCAGTAGAATGCACTATCATGTAAATGCAGTGGTGCCAAGCATATGTTGGCATGTAAATGCAGTGGCATATAAATGTAGAGGTGCCAAGTGTGCATTGGCATTTAAATGCCATGGTGTGTAAATGCAATGGCGGTGATATGCACTGGCATATAAATGCTGTGGTGCCAAGTGTGTGTTGGCATGAAAATGCAGTGTCAGTAATAGGCATTACCATGTAAAAGCAGGGGTGCTAAGCTTGTGTTTGTGCGTAAATGCAATTGCAGAAAATCACTGGTATGTAAATGCAGTGCTGGGAATAGGCACTGCCGTGCAAATGCAGTGGTGCCAAGCATGTGTTGATGTATAAATGCAGTGGCTGAAAAGGCACCGGCGTGTAAATGCAATGCTGCCAAGCCTGTGTTGGCATATAAATGCAGTGGTGGGAAACTCACTGGCATGTAAATACAATGGCAGTGATATACACTGGAGTGTAAATGTAGTGCTTCCAAGCATGTGTCGGCACGTAAATGCAGTGGTGGGAAACTCACGGGCATGTAAAAGCAGTGGTGCCAAGCATGTGTTGACATGTAAATGCAGTGATGGGAAAGTCAGTGGCATATAAATACACACCTGCTACGCGTGTGTTGGCATGTAAATGCAGTGCTGCTAAGCGTGTGTTAGCATGTTAATTCAGCAGCAGTATTTCACTGCCGTGTAAATACAGTGGTGCCAAGTATGTGTTGGCATGTAAATGCAGTGGTGGGAAATTCACTGGCATGGAAATGCAGTGCTGCCAAACATGTGTTGGTGTGTTAATGCAGTGGTCATAAAAGCCACTGGTGTGTAAATGCAGGGGTTCCAAGCGTGTCTGGATCTGTAAAGACAGTGGTGGAAAACCCAGTGGCATGTAAATGCAGTGGTCATAAAAGCCACTGGCGTGTAACTGCAGTGGTGCCAAGCATGTGTTGGTGTATAAATGGACTGGCGGTTATATGCACTTGCATGCAAATGCGGTGGTGCCTTGCAAGCGTGTGTTGGTGTGTTAATGCAGTGGTCATAAAAGCCACCGGCGTGTAAATGCAGGGGTGCCAAGCATGTCTGATCTATAAATACAGTGGTGGGAAATCCAGTGACGTGTAAATGCAGTACTGCCAAGCTTGTATTGGTGTGTAACTAAAGTGGTCATAAAAGCCAGTAGCATGTAACTGCAGTGGTGCCAAACATATGTTGGTGTGTAAATACACTGGTGGTGATATGCACTGGCATGTGAATGCAGTGCTCCCAAGCATGTATTGGTGTGAAAATGCAGAGGTAGGAAACTCACTGCCATGCAAATGCAGTGGTGCCAAGCATGTGTTGACATGTAAATGCAGTGGTGGGAAATTCAGTGGCTTGGAAATGCAGTACTGCCAAGCATTTGTTGGGGTGTAAATGCAGTAGTGGTGATATGCACTGGCATGTAAATGCAGTGCTGCCAAGCATGTATTGTCATGTTAATGCAGTGGTGGGAAAGTCAGTGGCGTATAAATGCACACTTACTAAGTATCTGTTGATGTGTAAATGCAATGGGTGGTGATATGCACTGGCACGTAAATGCAGTGCTGCCAAGCAAATGTTGGCATGTAAATACAGTGGTGGGAAACTTACTGCCATGTAAATGCAGTGGTGGCAAGTGTGTGTTTGCATGTAAATGCAGTGATGGGTGTGTTTGCAGTGCTACCCAGCATGTGTTAGCATCTAAGTGCAGTGCTGTAAAAGGCCCTAGAGTGTAAATGCAGTGCTGCCAAGCATGTTAGCGTGTAAATGCAGTGATGGTAAAATGCACTGGCATGTAAATACAGTGGTGCCAAGCATGTGTTCACATGTAAATGCAGTGGTAGTAAAAATGCAGTGGCACCGTGTGTGTTGGCATGTAAATGCTGTGGTAGTAAAATATATTGATGTGTAAATCCAGTGGTACCATGTGTGCGCTAGCGTGTAAATGCAGGGGAGTCTAAATGCAGTGGCATGTGTTGGCATGTAAATGCAGTGGGGCCATATATGTGTTGGCATGTAAATACAGTGGCAGTAAAATATGGTGGCATATAAACGCAGTGAGGCCATGTGTGTGTTGGCACTGGCATTCAATGCAGTGACCTGTTAATGCAATGACTTCATGCATGCTGTAGTGCATAAATGCAGTGGCATTAGATGTGCAGTGGTATGTAAATGCAGGGCATCGTTGTTACTCAGAGAAACCTTACCTGACTTTAGTCAGAACAAACCATGTGACCATCTGATTATCTCTCTTTTCAACTAGACTGCAATCTCCATAAAATTGGGATTTAATCTGTTTTTTCTCATCCACATGTCTCCTGTGATTAGCATGGTACCTGATATACAAGAGGCACTGAATAAACAATATTTAGCCAATGGGGGAAAAAAAAATTATATCCCACTACCAGGCCAGGCATAATGTGGCTCACACCAATAATCCTAGTACTCTGGGAGGCTAAGGTGGGTGGATTGCTTGGCTCAGGAGTTCGAGACCAGCCTCAGAAAAAAATTATACCCCACTAGTGGAATTTATTTCAGGAATGCAGTGTTGATTCAGCATTTGAAAATTATTTAATGTAATCTATCACATCAGCAAGCTAACGTAGTAAAATAATGTAAAAATATCAACAGATGCAATAAAAAGCAAATGCAAAATCCAACATCCAGGCTTGGCACCTGTGGCTCATGCAGCTAAGGTGCCAGCCACATACACCTGAGCTGGCGGGTTCGAATCCATCCTGGGCCCACCAAACAACAATGGTGGCTGCAACCAAAAAATAGCTGGGCGTTGTGGCAAGCACCTATAGTCCTAGCTAGTGGGGAGGTAGAGGCAAGAGAATAGCTTGAGCCCAGGAGCTGGAGGTTGCTGTGAGCTGTGATGCGACAACAGTCTATCCAGGATGACAGCATGAGGCTATGTCTAAAAAAAAAAAAAAAAAAATCCAACATTCATTCGGATAAAAACTCTCAGGAAAACAGGAATGGGAACCTCATTAATCTCATAAAAAACATGTAAAAATCCTATAGCTAACATCACTCCTTCTTTTGTGACAAGAGTTGCATTCTGCAATGTACTCAATTCTAATACAAAGGCAGTAGATGAGCTAATGCAAGGGATGGGGTAAGGGAATGAGGGAGCCAGGAGAGGGAAGGGGGAATGGGGAGTCACAGTATGGGGACAGAAGGTATATGGAATTGCTCTGTGCTTTCTTTTCAATTTTACTGTGCACCTAAAACTGTTCTAAAAATAAGTTTATTAATTTAAAAAATTCATTACAGTATTTATAGGAAAAAATTAACCTAAAAAAGGCTTAGACTAGTTTGCTTTTTTTCTTAACACATAGGGTTTTGCTCCATTGTCCTGGCTGAAGTGCAGTAGCATAATCACAGTTCACTGTAGCCTAAACTCATGGGCTCAAATGTTCCTTGTCTCAGCCTCCTAAGTAACTAGGACTATAGGCATGTGCCATCATACTCGGCTATTTTTTTATTTTTTATATATGGGGTCTCACTATGTTCTCCAGGCTGTTCTCAAACTCTTGGCCTTAAGTTATCCTCACACAGTAGCCTCCAGGAGTATTATAATTACAGGCATGAGCCACCATATCTGGCCAACTTATATAATAAAGATTAAAAATATACAAATTCACTAGTATTCCTATTGAGAAGCCATATAACTTGTTAGAAAAGAAACTGAGAGAAGTTACTTAAGAATACCTCAACAGACCGGGTGCAATGACTCACGCTTACAATCCTACCACTCTGAGAGGCCAAGGCATGAGGATGGCTTGAGATTAGGAGTTCAAGATCAGCATGAGCAAAGCAAGACCCTGGCTCTACTAAAAATAGAAAAACCAACCAATCATGGTGGTGTATGCCGGTAGTCCCAGCTCCTTGGAAGGGTGAGGCAGAAGGATCACTTGAGCCCAGGAGTTTGAGGTTGCTGTGAGCTATGAAGCCATAGCACTATACTCAGGGTGACTCAGCGAGACTCTTTGTCTACAAAAAAAAAAAAAAAAAAAAAAAAAGGCAAGTTTTGGATGGTTCAAGTGGTCCAAGTGTGGTGTTTACAACAAAGTGTTCAAAACCAGTTATAAATTTCTTTCTTTCTTTCTTTCTTTTTTTTTTTGTAGAGACAGAGTCTCACTTTACTGCCCTCAGTTGAGTGCCATGATGTCACACGACTCACAGCAACCTCTAGCTCTTGGTCTTATGTGATTCTCTTGCCTCAGCCTCCAGAGCAGGTGGGACTACAGGCACCCGCCACAACGCCCGGCTATTTTATTATTGTTGCAGTTTGGCCGGGGTGGGGTTTGAACCCGCCACCCTCTGTATATGGGGCTGGCGCCCTACTTACTGAGCCACAGCATTGCCCACAGATTTCTTTGTTCCTTCTCAATGCCTCACTTGACTAGCCAAAACCAAACAAAAACTATTAAAAAAAAATCCAATTCTGGGGCGACGCCTATGGCTCAAAAGAGTAGGGCACCGGCCCCATATACCAGAGGTGGCGGATTCAAACCCAGCCCCAGCCAAAAAAAACAAACGAACAAAAAAATCAAATTCTTAGGTTCCATCCCAAATCTAATAATTTATTAATAACATTTCTAGGATAAGGCCTAGAAATCTCAAAATGCATTTGAAACCTCTTTGGATGATTCTTTTACAGACTAAAATTTGAGAGCCACTTAACTTTCTTAAGCCCCAGAATATAGTACCCAATTGCCTACTGGGTTTAAGGCTGGGCATGGTGGCTCACACCTGCAATCCCTGTACTCCAGGACACCAAGGTGGGTAGACTGAGCTCAGGAGTTTAAGACCAGCCTGAGCAAAAGCAAGACCCCCATCTCTAAAAATAGCCAAGCATCGTGACAGGCACCTGTAGTCCCAGCTACTTGGGAGGCTGAGGCAAGAGGATTACTTGTGTTCAGAAGTTTGCAGTTGCTGTGAGCTATGATGCCATGACACTCTACCAAGGGAAACAAAGTAAGACTTTTTCAAAAAATAAAAAATAAAAAATAAAAAAAATTCCCTATTGGGTTTAAATACGCAAGTGTACCACAGAGGCCCAGAACTCAACAAGTCTCCAACTGACATAATATTCCCAACAAACTTGCTCATCTTTCAATTCTTTTATTAATAATACAAACAAAAAGAATGAAGCTAACCACAATTCTTCAATCTTCTTAATGTCTACCATCTCATCAATTACCAAGCCTTTATGAGTCTACTTCTTTATTTCCCATCTGTCTACCTCCCTCTACTCCCTAGACACCTTAGTTCAGGTAATAACTACATCTAGACTAGGTTATAGCAAAAACTCTTAAATGGTAACCTTGTTTACTTTAGATAATTCAGAGAAAAATGAACTGAGAGTGAGGCAAATATAGTAAACCTTTAACCACTATTAAATCTATAACAAAGGCAAAGATAGAAAAATAGACAAAATAAAATTGAGGACCCAGAAGCACACAAAAATTGACATTTAGGCCAGGTGTGGTGGCTCACACTGGTAATCACAGCACTATGGGAGGCCAAGATGGGTGGATTGCTTGAGCTCAGGAGTTTAAGACCAACCTGAGCAACAGTGAGACCCCATCTCTAAAAATAGCCAGGTTTGGTGGTAGGTGCCTGTAGTTGCAGCTACTTGGGAGGCTGAAGCAAGAGAATCGCTTTCAGTTAAAGAGCTTGAGGTTGCTGTGAGCTATGACACCATGGCACTCCACCCAGGGTGACAATGTGAGATGCTGTCTCAAAAAAAAAAAAAAAAAAAAAAAAAATATATATATATATATATATATATATATAGCATTTAACTTATGTTAAAATGATGAGGGTGGCTCGGTGCTTGTAGCACAGTGGTTACAGCGCCAGCCAAATACCCAGAAGATGACGCGTTGGATCCTGGCCTGGGCCAAGTAAACAACAACAAAAATAGCCAGGTGTAGTAGTAGACACCTAATGTCCCAGCTACTTGGGAGGCTGAGGCAAGAGAATTGTTTAAGCCCAAGAGTTGGAGGTTGCTGTGAGCTGTGACACCACAGCACTCTACTAAGGGCAACATAGTGAGACTCTGTCTCAAAAAATAAATAAATAAATAAATAGGGAAAGGACAGATGTAATAAATGGTACCATACAGAAGATATCGAAGTTGACCATTAATTCACATGACATACAAAAATAAATTTAAAATAAACCATGGACCTAACTGTGAATGGCAAACAAGTAGGCATTTTTATTTTTTATGTATTTATTTTTTGAGACAGAGTCTTACTCAGTTGTCCTGAGTAGAGTGCTATGGTGTCATCACAGCTCACAAACCTCAAACTCTTGGATTTAAGCAATCCTCTTGCATCATACATCAGCCTCCCAAGCAGCTTGGACTACAGACTACTTTTTCTTTTTCTTTTTTTTTTTTTTTTTTTGAAACAGAGTCTAACTCTGTCACCCTGGATAGAGTGCTGTGGTGTCACAACACCTGGCTAGTTTTTCTATTTTTAGTAGAGACGAGGTCTCACTCTTGCTCAGGCTGGTCTGGAACTCCTAAGCTCAAGCAACACTCCCTCCACCCCCCCCCACTTAGCCTCCCAGAGTGTGAGGATTACAGGTGTGAACCACTGCACCTGGCCAAGTAAGGTTTTTATAGAAGAAAACATAGGAAGATATCTTCATCATGACCTCTTAGTAGAGAAATTTTTCAAACAGGTCAAAGAAATACCATGAAGGAAAAGACTGGGCAGGTGTGGTGGCTCACGCCTGTAATCCTAGCACTCTGGGAGGCTGATGCCAGCAGATTGCCTGAATTCGGGAATTTGAGACTAGCCTGAGAAAGAGCAAGACTCTGTCTCTAAAAATAGCCAGCCATTGTGGTGGGTGCCCATAGTCCCAGCTACTTGGGAGGCTGAGTGAAGAGGATAGCTTGATCTCAAGAGTTTGAGGTTACTGTGAGCTATAAAGCCACAGAACTCAACCCCAGGGGGACTGAGACTCAGTCTAAAAAAAAAAAAAAAAGATTGATACATCTGACTATACTAAAATTTAAAATTCCTGTTTATCAAA
Organism: Loris lydekkerianus; assembly: GCA_963574355.1. Taxonomy (NCBI): domain Eukaryota; kingdom Metazoa; phylum Chordata; class Mammalia; order Primates; family Lorisidae; genus Loris; species Loris lydekkerianus. The sequence continues at coordinate 6,299 of CAUYPK010107356.1, read as the reverse complement.
AGAGGCTATAAAGGGGAAGAAAAGCCACATATGAGAGAATATTTTGCAGTACAAATAATTAACAGGGGATTTGTATCTAACATATATAACTTCTACAAATCAATAAGAAAAAGAATCCAGTAGATGAATGAGAAAAATCAATTAAGATGCACTTTAAAAATGGGGATATCTAAACATTCAATGAACATATTCATTCATATGAAAAGTTGCTTAACCTCATCAGTAATCTGAAGAATACAAATTTAAACCACAAGCTACCACTGCACTTTTCTAATAGGTGAAAATTATGATGCCTAACAGGAACACACTTACTATGTTTGTAAAAGTCAGTAAAAGCTCTTTAGAAAACATTTTGGTATTATCCAGTAACATGAAGGAGGTATGTTATCCTCTAATCCAACAATTCCAGTCCTTGATACATCCCATCCCAGAAAAACCTGTGCCATTATGTACCAGGATACAGGTACAATAACAATATTGTTTGCATTATCTCTAAATTACCAACAACCTAAGAAACCCTCAACAGTAGACTGGATAAACTGTGGTATACTTAATCAGCTACTCAGGAGGCTGAAGCAAGAGAATCACCTAAGCCCCAGAGTTGGAGGTTGCTGTGAGCTGTGTGACACCACAGTACTCTACAGAGGGCAATAAAGTGAGACTCTGTCTCTACAAACAAAACAAAACTGTGGTATACTTAACTTGTATAATGAAACAAACTACTAGAGCAATATGCAAAATGAAAAAATCTTTTAAAAATTTTTGAGGAAAGCAAATCACAATATAATAAGTATACTATGAGACCTTTTTATATAAAGATCACAAACATATAAACCTATACGATAGTGAAAGAGAGATGCAAACAGCTGATGAAACTGTAATGAAAACCAAGTAAGTTACCTTACCATAAAAGTAAGGAGATGATTACCTTTGTTGGGGGACTGGGATGGGCACCCAGAAGGTTTTCAGGAATCTGGCAGTATTCTGTTTACTGACTGCAGTGTTGTCTGTCTTGTAATAATTTGTTAGGCGGTACATTTAGGATTATGTATTATTTTTGTCTGTGTGCGATATTTCACAATAAAAAGAATTTTCAAAATAAGATTCTAGAAGAAATGTATAAAAATTGAAAGACCTATATTAAAGTGGTGGAATTAGACTAAATTTTTCCATGTTTTCTGTTTTCCTCACTTTTCTTATACATGCTTTTATTGTTGTTGTTTTTTTATTTAAAAAAGGACATTTTTCTTCTTTAACTCACACTTACATGACTTTTCCCTGTACATGTTCCACCTCATAACTTCAGGGCACATTAGTACCTTCTTTCCAAATCTTCTCTACATCCTCCTACAGGTCCCTGTTACATTTGGAATTATCTACCACGGTCACCTTAAAGTTTGAGCTGTTTTCATGGCATCTGTCTCCTGTTTCCCCATCAGTCCTCCTAAGCTGCTGCTTCCTAAATGTAGCCATTCTTCCTTTTCTCTCAGTGGGAACACTCTTTAAAGGTCAGTGTACCTCCATTAAACATTTGCTTGAGAATCAACTGATAGAACTTATAGAACTTTTCCTTTAGAACTTTTCATGAATACATAAATTTAGGCTCCATAGAGCTTCCATGTCAGAATCTTCACAGGTAGGACATGAGCCATATTTCTTTTTAAAGAGTATCACCAGCAATTCCATTGTCAAGAAAAGGTAAAGACGATTTTGAGAATACTTCTACTTTTCTATTTATTTATTTATTTATTTTTATTTTTATTTTTTTGAGACAGAGCCTCAAACTGTCGCCCAGGGTAGAGTGTCGTGGCATTACAGCTCACAGCAACCTCCAACTCCTGGGCTTAAGCGATTCTCTTGCCTCAGCCTCCCAAGTAGCTGAGACTACAGGCACCCGCCACAATGCCTAGCCATTTTTTGGTTGCAGTTGTCATTGTTGTTTGGCAGGCCCAGGCTGGATTCGAACACACCAACTCTGGTGTATGTGGCTGGTGCCTTAGCAACTTGAGCCATAGGCACCAAGCCAAGAACACTTGTACTTTTCATTCAATTTTATGGCTTCAATTTTCTTTAATGTAAGATCCCACATCTACATTTTTTTTTTTTTTTTTTATAGAGACAGAGTCTCACTTTATGGCCCTCGGTAGAATGCTGTGGCATCACACAGCTTACAGCAACCTCCAACTCCTGGGCTTAAGTGATTCTCTTGCTTTAGCCTCCTGAGCAGCTGGGACCACAGGCAAGCGCAACAACATTGGGCTATTTTTTTGTCGCAGTTCAGCGGGGCCGGGTTTGAACATACCACCCTCAGTATATAGGGCTGGCGCCCTACCCAATGAGCCACAGGCGCCGCCCCACATCTACATTTCTAACCTGAATTTCTTCTAAGATAAATTCTTATAATCTGTTGTACAACTTCACTTGGAAATACTATACTCATAGTTCATCACCTGTTCTCCAAAACTGACCCTTTTCTTGTCTTTTAATGTTTTTATTACTACTATACCTATCTAAATTATCTAGGCCTAAAAGATCAACTAGAAATTCCTTTTCTTGGAGATGCACATGGCTCAGTCGGCAAGGGTGCCGGCCACATACACCTAGGGTGGTGGGTTTGGACCCGGCCCACCCACCTAAGCAACAATGACAATTGCAATCAAAAAATAGCCCAGTGTTGTTGCCTGCAGTCCAAGCTACTTGGGAGGCTGAGGCAAAAGAATCACCTGAGCCCAGGAATTGGAGGTTGCTGTGAGCTCTGATGCCACAGCACTCTACCAAGGGCAATGTAGTGAGACTCTGTCTCAAAAAACATAGAAACAAACACACAAAAAAGAAATTCCTTTTCTCTCATTGCAAAACTGCTAATTTGAGAATATCTAATACAAGTTATCTATGCATCACTAACAAAAATCCCTTGATAGGTATTACACTTTTGTATGCCCTCTAGACTCTGTAGCACTTAAGAAAAAGTGTGACAAGATTAAAATTTCAGTAAATATTGTTAAGAAAGTATGGGGGCTTGGTGTCCTTAGCTCAGTGGTTAGGGCACCAGCCATGTACACTGGGGCTGGCGGGTTCAAACCTGACCTGGCCCTGCTAAACAACAATGAGAACTACAACAAAACAATAGCCAGGTGTTGTGTTGGATGCCTGTGGTCCCAGCTACTTGGGAGTCTGAGGCAAGAGAATCACTTAAGCCCAAGAGTTTGAGGTTGCTGTGAGCTGTGATGCCACAGTACTCTTATCAAGAGCAACATAGTGAGACTCTTATCTCAAAAAAAAAGGAAAATAAAATATGTGAATCAATGAATAAATCAGTTAATCAAAGAGTAATGAGTTAATCTTTCCAAGATGATTAAATAAAACAGCACTATAAAAAGTATATATACATTTTATCTAGATAATAGAAACATATGCCAATTTGAAGAAAGGGAAGAAAACAAAAAGAAATGAAATTTAGAGATCAGACAGTGCTAACAATGGAAAAACTTATCTGTAAAAAAGTGGAGTAAGTATAAGAATTGGGTTTGAAGTAGTCCCTTATGGAGTGGGAAAGACTTGACAGTCTTCACATATCTGGTATCTTAAAGAAAAAAATTCCAACCAAGATAATTTGCATAATTTATTTATAACAATAATTTAAAAAATTATTGTTTCTGGCTCAGCGCCTGTATCTCAAGCCGCTAAGGTGCCAGAAACACACACCAGAGCTGACAGGTTTGCAGCCTGGGCCTGCCAAACAACAATGACAACTACAACCAAAAAAATGGCTGGGCGTGTGGTGGGCGCCTGTAGCCCCAGCTACTTGGGAGGCTGAGGCAAGAGAATCACTTAAGCCCAGGAGTTGGAGGTTGTTGTGAGCTGTGATGGCATAGCACTCTACCCAGAGCGACAGCTTGAGGCTCTGTCTCAAAAAAAAAAAAATTATTGTTTCTTGGCTCGGCGCCTATAGCTCAGCAGCTAGGGTGCCAGCCGTGTACACCAGAGCTAGTGGGTTCGAACCCAGCCCAGGCCTGCCAAACAACGACAACTACAGAAAAAATACCCGGGCGTTGTGGTGGGCACCTATAGTCTCAGCTTCTTAGGAGGCTGAGGCAAGAGAATCGCTTAAGCCCAAGAGTTTGGTGTTGCTGTGAACCATGATGCCATGGCACTCTACCGAGGGCAACATAGTAAGACTCTGTCTCCAAAAAAAAAAAAAAAAAAAAAATTTATTGTTTCTCATTGACTTAATTTGATGGTTTTAAAAGTCTTCTCTACCAGCTTCTAACTCACTCACCTGAAAACAGATCTCTTCTTACATCCTCTTGCTCCAGCCAAGGTTCTTTCCCTTGCTCCAATAAGGAAACCACATCTGGCTTAGAAATGGAAAGACCTGCTTGCAGAAAATCAAATAAATTCAAAATTAGTCTTTGAATCCTCAGAAAAGAAGGGCCATGAAAAGAAAGGTCAGACATAAGTATTAGAAATTTCTGAAGATTAGGTGCAGTTACAAGCTCAATCTTTACAACTAATTTTTTTTTTTTTTTTTTTGAGACAGAATCTCACTTTGTCGCCCTCAGTAGAGTATCATAGCATCACAGCTCACAGCAACCTCCAACTCTTGGGTTTAAGAGATTCTCTTGCCTCAGCCTCCCAAGTAGCTGGGACAACAGGCACCTGCCATAATGCCTGGTTATTTTGTTGTTGTAGTTGTCATTGTTGCTTGGAAGGCCCGGGCTGGGTTTGAACCTGCCACCTCTGGTGTATGTGGCTGGTGCCCTAGCTGCTGACCTACAGGCTTTGTTGTTGTTGTTGCAGTTGTCATTGCTGTTTTAGCTGGCTGGGGCCGGATTCACCTGCCACCTTGGTATATGGGGCCGGCACCCTACCCAATGAGCCACAGGCACCTCCCTAAAACTAATTTTTTTTAATTCCATATCTCCCAGCCAGATAATAAAGATTTACAATAGCCATTCTAAAGATCAAATTCTGACTTGAAGGAGATGAGGAAGAATACTTACCCAGTGAAACCAGATGGCCATAGTTCTCCAACATTACACATCTATACAAATCTCTCTGAGCAGGCTGAAGCCATTTCCATTCCTCCTGGGAAAAGTCTATGGCTACATCTCTGAAAGTCACTGACCCCTGAAATGACAAACAGATATCTGCACAACTAGCACCCAGGGCCCCAAAGGCTTATCAAGGAGTAAAATCAGTCTCACTGTGGAGGAAAGGGCAATGTGTAGCAGTAGTGGCAATGGGAGTTTTCAGAATTATGAGTAATTACTATATAACTAAGAGCCTAGCTTTTGTGTTTTGCTGTACAAACTGGAGAAAAGGAGAAAAATGTAAATGATTTTTTTCTAAGACAATTTACAATCTTGTTCATGATAAAGGATTATATGTGTGCATAAAATGGATTTTCTGCTTTGGTTATAAAAATTCTTAAGATCTGGCTCACTGCCCACAGCACAGTGCCTACAGTACTGGTCATATGCTCCAAGGCTGGGAGGCTCAAACCTGGCCCGGGCCAGCTAAACAACAATGACAACGGCAACAAAAAAATACATGGGCTATGTGGCAGGCACTTGTAGTCCCACCTCCTTGGGAGGCTGAGGCAAGAGAATCGCTTAAGCCCATGAGTTGGAGGTTGCTGTGAGCTATGACACTATAGCACTCTACAAAGGGTTACAAAGTGAGACTCTGGCTCAAAAAAAAATAAATAAAATAAAATAAAATAAAATGATTGGATTAAAGATGGCAGCTAAGTAATAGCTTCCCTGCAACTGGGCACGGCGAGTCTGGGGAGACAAGACTCCAGACATCTCGGGCCGGTGGGATCTGCCTATGATCATCCCTTTGAGGATACAGGGAGCCAGCAAGGGACTTCCGGACCCCAGGAGGAGGACAAAAACAGTGGAAAACTGGCAAGTGGCTGTGTGTGTTCGATCGATCTAATCATGCCGGCAACCGTGAGTACAAGCAGCAGTGAGACTGCAAACTGGAAAGGCCTTACCTGTGAACTTTTTTGGTGTTCTTGGACTTGGTGCTCAGTTGAGCTGCCTTGGGGAGAACTTAAGCAAAAGTGTGGAGAACTTTGGGCATTGTCCAGGGCCCCAAATTGAGCCACAGAGCTGGGCTCAGTGAAAGCCATTGTGTGAAAAAACTGCTCCGGCAAGCTCTGCCCCCAGGGTCCCAGAGCAAGGAACGGGCGGGACAAAGTAACCTAGTGACTGAGCAGCTTAAAGGCGGGGACTGAACTGCCTCACAGCCCTAATCCTTAGGGGCAGAGTGAGACAGTTTTGGCACACTGG
>CAUYPK010107355.1:0-18623 GCA_963574355.1 Loris lydekkerianus | reverse complement strand
TGGGATTGGATTTCCAGTGGTCATAGCAGTGAACTTTGTATCAATTGTTTTCTCCTTTTTCTGACTTACTTTTTTCAATCCCTCATTTGCTCTTCCAGAGATTAGTCCCACATAAACAACATTCATTTTTTGTGACAAGGTCTATTTTTCAAAACACTTAACCAAGAAAGAGTGTTTAAATGCTCTATCTCTAAATTAATTTTCAATATTAAAAACAAAATGAGTATATACATACACACTCACACAGGGTATGGAACCAAATATTCCTAACTACTTGTTATTAGACTTATAGATCAGGAAATAAAATAATTTGAAAAATAAATTTATTTGCAGGATAATAAACCTTCATTTTGAACAGTTTCTATTGTTGTTTCCTTAAGGCGATAGTATAATTAATTCATATTTTATATATATCTATCAATTCATTACATTGTCCATCTCAAACATACACAATTTTTGTCAGTCACACTTCAATAATGATGGAAATAAAATCACAAAGAACTACCTCTCACTGGCCTCCCTGGCTGCAAGAGAGACAGGATCAACAATTAAGTTAGCTGTCTAGTCTCTTTAGTAAAGAAATTAAAGGGGAAAAGTCTTGAAAAAGTTTTTGAGTAGCCAATCCATAATATCTGACGCTGTGTGTTTACTAGTTAGAACAAATTCAAAGCACTTTGAATGAAGTGAAATATCTAATGAAACATGATTTTTTTTTCATAATTGATGGTAAGTTTAACTGATAGCACCATGCCCATTAGCTCTTATGATACCTGGAAAAGCATTTAGAGAGAAACAAGTACCTTTGAGAAAATTACAAAGTAGCAAAATCTTTTGAGTGTACTTTGAAATCTTGGTCAGGAAAAAATTGTCAAATGATTTTGCTGGAAAGAGAAATGTGAGAAAAATCTCTATCCCAGAGCAATTTCTGTAAGGCTTTATACCAAGGCAATTGGTACCATAATAAAGTGTGTATTTTGGTTTCTCAGCTAAATAAAGGTGCAGATCAAGTCCTATAATATCACTCTTTTCAAAGAACAAAAGATAGTTCACTTGAAATTGGAGGTCATTTAAGACTATTAGAGTGTGATTTTGTGAATTGAATTCACACTTTTACAATTCGGGTATCTTTGGAAGAAAGACCAAGAATAAATATTATTCATTACTCTAAATATGACATAAAAATGAACTGAAAGAACAGTTTTCTGAACCCACAGTTTATTCAACTTTTTCCCAGAAAATATTATTTCCGTTCTGTTTTTTTGTTTGTTTGTTTGTTTGTTTGTTTTTGTTTTCTTTTTTTTTCCTGCTGACTATATTGGGATGCAATATGCTGGGCTTGTCTTTCATTATGTTATGTGATGTCCCCCAGTAGGAGGTCTGTGTTACTGAGTTGTACTTCTCCTTGGATATGTCAAACCTATGACTTTTTTTGGCATTCATGACCTCGAGAGCAAATGGACCTATGTGCCCAAAGCACATGTGTATGCCTTCCCTACACACATAGATCCATATGTAGAAACTCAAAGGAAATGAGTTATACAAAACATTTGAGAAAATCATGATTTGTCCTTTCTAATATCTTTGATGCATTCCAATGTTTCACACTTTTTGAAACCAAAACATATGACACAGTGGTGAGGGAACAGCTCTTCCTAATAGTAAAATTCTAATTAATAAATGGTGAACGAAGGATGGCGATAGAAAATATCTATTAAGTAAACCTCAGAAAATTATCATTGGCTGCTAAAATTGATAGAAGAAAATATAACAAGAAACAGTATATTTGTCCAGCTTCAACATATCTCTATAAAATCATTTTGTCACATAATTTTGGCTTAAGAATTATCCTTTTCTGATCTTTAGAATTATTAATAACTGAAAATTTTACATATTCCTATGTGTATGTGTCTATAATCTCTTTTCCCCTGGGCCCATAAAAATTAAATTACCATCTGTGTTTGGGACTGATTTAAATATTTTCTTGACTGAAGGCCAAAGCATCAGCAGAAAGGATCCTTGAAGTACTTTCCAACTATGCATTTCTTTTCCTTCAAGGCACTTTGGCAAAGCATCACCTTGCCCTTACACAATGGCGGTAACTATTGCTGTCACTTATCATTGATTAGTAGACTGCCTTTCACAATCTTATTTATCAATTACCTTGTACTGATAGTATTAGAAAACTAAGGATAAGAGAATGTCATTCAGTTGACTAGACAGTGTTATAGAGGTTAAGGCACTATATTTCTGGGAGAATGTGTATTAAATATTGGCGAACACAATAAGATAGTACACAAAGAATATCATGTTTGCCCTTGAAGAAAGGAGATAATAACACAAAAATTACAAAATAAGAACTATTTCTGCCTAAATGAAATTTCCTCATTTCATTTTTCTCTAGGAAGATCATGTCTATGTCTTAGTCAAATCTTTGTCCTATTGTATATCAAGCTTATAATAAATATGAATGGATATTTTTGTGGTGCTTCACCTTGTACAAATAGCTTTCTCTCACATATATCATGTATGTCTCACAATAATTCTCTGAGATAAGTATGAGAAATATTCTCACATTATAGATAAGAAGGTTGAGTCTCAGCAAGGGTTGATACTTTGTCCAAGTTAACAGGCCTAGCACACAGCAAACTGAGTTCTCAATTCCACACCTCCTGCTCCAAGGACCATGCTCTTCCCACACAGCTCAACTGCTTTGAATCCTTCCAGAGAAATAAGCTACCAATGATTATTAGCTGGTAAGATTGATCTAGATTCTCTGTTTAAATTTATTGACTTTCAATGATCGAAAAAGAAATGATAGGGAATTCCTGCTACGGCCTAAGAAAGTACAACGTTGAGGGTGCTCCAATATAAGAAATTAAGAATCAATTTAAATGATGTCTTGCTAAGCCAAAAGTCTCTTCCCTTATCATGAAGGCTTCAGGAAGAATGGCTAGCTCTGTTTTCTTTCATTCATTCCCCTTATCATCCTTCTTCCCCCTAATTCTAAATGTCATTGCCATCCTGAAAAATCAAGGAGGGGCTGACAAATGTGTTATTTTTCCTCCAAGCTTCTCATCACTTCATTAAACTTTAAATTTATATGTTTCAATTTATATATTGTTTATATGTTGAGTATGTCTTGCAGTATGATCATTATAGAAATTCCTTTTCTAATATTTTCCAGAAAAGATGGGATACTGTTCAGACCATTCAATAGATTATTTTCATGAAGCTGCCACATCTTCAAAGGATTACTAAAAAGTGATACATCCCTGAAAGATAAGAGAGAATAATACAAAACAGTGACAAAAGGGATCACACAAATGTCTTTTCAGAGGCTTTCACCCATCAGTCAATGCCTACCTCCAGATTCAGTTCTGCTCATAGCATTAAAATGTGTAACTATCCCGTATAGCATATTGTTGGTGAAAACATTCTCAGAGGTGTTTGGCTTTTTTTTTTTTAATTTTTAGTATGGAATTTCCAGACCTTCTTCCTTTGAGGAAAGTGCTGAGGTCAGATTATTTCTTTTAAATCAGTGCGGTGATGTTAAATGGAGTCTTACTCATACATAACCCTTGCTGTAACCACTGACAATCCCATCTTCTCAGTGACTTGTCCTGAAGATTTTTGGAATTTCCCTAAGCCGTTCTCTATTCATAGGGAACTTCTAACAAACTGTTTATAATCTGTGCTTAGGAGGAAGTAGCAAATCAAGCAGAATTCTTAAGCATGGGATATATCTGAATATTGTGGGACTACAGCAGCAAACATGATGACAGCAAGGAGAAATTTCTAATCCTTCAGTGATTCAAACTTGCTAGCTCATTTTTCATTTTTTTCTATACACTTAGGTCCCAATTTTGCTTTCTTTTATTTAATATACATATATACATATTTATTTTGGAATTAAAGCCCCTCATTTCTCAACTTCTGCCTTATTCTTCTCACTACCATTCATTCTCAGGGGCCACATATAAACTAAGTGAAACTAAGCTATGCTAAGTGCCTTTTTCAAAACCATTACAAATTCCTTTGGAATTTACCTAGTAAGGCTTGGTTAGTAAATTAGATATCCTAGCTGCATCTGTTGAATCTCATTGCAATTTGAGGACAACTCATCATTTTCAGGTAGAAAATTACCCAAGCTGAGAGAACATTTAAAACAAAATGCCAGAATTTTTAATAAGTTTTTCTTTTTCACTGATTTACTTGAACGAAGTCAATAGCTTAAACAGGACAGTTTATATAAACAGATTGGCACAGGCTTTCCTAAGACTGAGTTTTTGTCTTAGCAGGTACTCTGTAGACCTCAAGTTTGGTTAATTTATTAACGAATGAAAACTCCATTAGCTACAGTTGGTGCAATCAGCAGGAAAACCATAACTCCAGAAAAGCCTTATTTGTTTATTTTTTATTAATTGTTATTTTCCATAACACTTCATGTAGTAGTGTAAGAAATGGGCATTTGATAATTGTTTATTTTACTGAGGATGCACTTTCGTTTTCAAATCTATTTTCAGTATTTTTATGTTACTCAACTACTTTTAGTTTTCACTTCAAAAATACTTAACACCTCACCAAAAAAAATAGATGGCAAGTAAGCCTATAAAGAGATTTCAACATTATACTTTAATGGGGAACTGGAAATTAAAACAAGATGCCACTACAAATATATTAGAGTAGCTAAAACACAAGACATTGATAACAACAAAAGCTGGTGAGAACATGGAACAGTAAGCTTCATTCACTGCTGGTGGGTCACTTTGGAAAATAGTTTGGCAGTTTCTCACAAAGCTAAACATAGTAAACAATACTACACAAAACACCCAGCAATCATGGTCCTTGGTTTCTGCTTACAAGAGTTGAAAACACATGTTCATGCAACAACCTGAACACAGATGTTTATAACACTTTGGGCGAAAAGATAAATGGTGCTACACCAAGACAATGGAATATTATTCAGTGGTTAAAAAGAAATGTACTATCAAACCACGAAAAGTCATGGAGGAAAATTAAGTGTATATTACCAAGCAAAAGAAACCAATTTGAAAAAGGTACATACTGTATAATTTCAACTATGTGACATTCCGGAAAAGTCAAAGCTATGAAGATAGTAAAAGATCAGTGGCTGCCAGAGGGTAGGGTGGAAACATAGGGGATTTTCAGGTAGTGAAACTATTCTGTAATATTCTGTACTATAATGGAAATTATGCATTTGTTAAAGCCCATAGCATGTACAACACAAAAAGTGAACCCTAAAGTAAATTATGGACTTTGGGTGATAATGATGAATCAGTGTTGGTGTGGGATGTTGGTAGTGGAGGAGGCTGTGCATCAGTATGAGGGAGTATATGGAAACTCTCCACTTTCTGTCCAATTTTTCTTTAATCCCAAAATTTTATTGAAAAATAAAGTATTATATACAAACACATAAATTATAAAGATGGACACTGTATTTGCTATTATTTTATAAAGCATGTGCTCCATTGTTTCCTTATGACATTAATCATTTTAAGTTTTAAAAGTATACTTAGCTAACGCTCATATTAAAATTTTATCCCAAAGATAACTATATTTTTTGCTCTCATGTCAAGTTGATAGGTCAGAAATTATGAACCTAATACATACATATATGCACACACATTCACACACACATACAAGCTTTGTGGGACATAAGTTTTCTAAGCAAAATGAAGTTAAACAAGTAACTTTTTGAATTTGTTAAGTTATTTATACATGATCATTTGCTACATTACTTTCTGAGGAAAGATATGGTTTGTGGTATTTCTAAATGTATTTGAGTGATTAGCCTCAGTTGTCAAGAAAGTTCTTACATGTTAAGTGGTCAAAAAGTATTTTCTGAAAACCACATAAAAATAGAGACAAACTGTCCTAAAATTTGATGGCTGCACAACTCACAGAAACTGTACTTAGAAGGTTACCAATTCTGCTGACATTGTTAAGTCCAATAGCTATTACTCAGTCCCTGTCTTTCCCCTCCTGGCATTTGACACTGTTGATCGCCTCCTTCTTGAAGCACTTCTCTGCAACCAGGTCCCCTCGCGGTCTTATTTTTCCTAGTACCTCATTTGCTGCTGTTTCAGTCAACTTGGTTGGAACTTCTTTCTCTCTAAATGTTGAAATGTCTTGGAGCTCAGATCTCAAATCTATTCTTTTCTTTTGGCCTATGTTTACTTTCTAAGTAACCTCACCCTCAGATCACCAACTTTTTAAATGCCCATCTATATGTCAGGACTCTCCAGGCTGCATATGATTTCAGAGTCAAGAATGGAATGAGTACCAGGAGTTAAGGAATCTGAAGCTTTATATTATAAAATCATGTGTTGCATATCCCATTAAAACAGACTTTGTACATTGTATTTCTTTGCTATTACATACCATCTGTGATGGTTAATTTCACGTGTCGACTTGGAAGTGGTTTTTGGATGAGATTAACATTTAAATAGATGAACTTTCAGTTAGCAGATTGCTGTCCAATTAGTTGAAGGCCCGAATAGAGAAAAAAACATCAGTGTCCTGGAGCAAATATCCTCCAGCAGATTGCCTTCAGACTCCGTCTGCACCACTGGCTCTCCTACGCCTCAAAGTCAGATTTGGGCTTGGAAGTCTCCATATTTACATAGCCATTTCCTTATCAGAAATCTCTTCGGTTCTCTTTTCTCTGGAGAACTCTGACTAATACACCATCCAAAGATTTAAAGCTAAACAAATACAAAACAAAGTGACAATTCTGTTTGATATTGTCTACTTAATTCTCAAAGCTGTGCTGATGTGCTTGGTAATAAGCAGTTTTCTATGCAGCTGTGAGACCCCAGGCACATAGCAAGAACAAAACATGAGCTTTTTCTTTCACTGAACACAGGCCCCGCTTAGGAGTAAAAAATGTGTGCTGTATCCTGGGAGGAAAAAAAAAAAAAATAGACACAAAACACCTGAAATGAAGGTTCTTATTCTGAAGAACAAAACACTTTTGAGTGTTGTGAAATGTAGGTGGAGAGAGAATAGTTTCAATACATTTTGAAAATTTTGAATTTAATGAGGAGTCTATTATTACCTTGGAATCTCCATCTTTTGGCCTTGACTGACAAGAAGTGTGGAAACAGGAACATGCAGGTTTATTAAGAAAGAATAAAACAAACTTAGCTGTTGCTTCTAAGACAGTTTTCTGCTTTTAGGATATAATATTCACTCCCAGGCTAATGAAAAGTATCAAATATCTTTGTATAACTACAATATAAATAGCAAACAATAACACATAACAATTATTAAAGTCCTACTAAGTGATAAGCTCTTTGTTAAACACTATTACCCATTGTTTCACTTGGAACTTAAGCCATATTGAGACAATTACCATTATTTCTCCCATGTTACAAATAGTCACAGTTAGAAAAGTTATGAATCTGTTAATTCCACTGATACTTCAGATAATGAAATAGGTTAAAAGTGATTCGGTGAGTTTCCCAAGGATATATGCCTAATTAATAATGAAGCTGAAATGAAAATGTCAGTTAGTAATGTTAATATTATTACTATTTAGGTGGTTCACTTAAAATCATTACCATGCCATGTATTTTGCATTATAGCAGCCTTTCTTACTGAGAATTTCTTAAAAGAATTAAGACATCCCTATGACATCCATTATATATGATGAATAAAATTATCTCCTCGTATCTAGAATGGTAGCAGCTATGTATCATTCTCAGGAGAATTGAGAAAAGTGTCACTTAAATAATTTTTCTGTAGCATTTAATCCTCTTAACTAAGGTGATAGCTTTGAGACCTTGCTAAAGATAAGCAACACATGAGAGTCTTGCTAGAAATAGGGATTCTATTCCCCACTTCTTAGATTCTTATTTATTAGAATTAGCATGGGACCTAGAAATCTGTATTTTTAAAATTGCTTTAGATCACTGTAACACAGGTGAATCTCTGCCTGTGTTTGTTTTGTTTTGTTTTGTTTTGTTTTTTGTTTTTTGTTTTTTGTTTTTTTGTTTTTTGGGTTTTGTTTGTTTGTTTGTTTTTGCTTTAGTTTTGTTTTGTTTAAACAATAGTAATTTGTTTTTTCGCCATTCTGGAAACTAGAGGTGCAAGATGAAGGTGTTGGTACATTTGTCTTGTCTTGAATCCTCTCTCCTTGGCTTGCATGTTAGCCCCCTCCTCTCTGTGTTCTCTTGCAGTCTTTCCTCTGTGTGTACATGTGTGGTGTCTCTCTGTGTCCAAATTTTCTCTTCTTATAAGCGTACCAGTTGGATTGTGTTAGGGACTACCCTAATAACTTAATTGCCTCTCTAAAGGCTCTGTCTCTAAATACAGATGAATTATGGGATACAGGGAGTTAGGGGTTCAACATAAATTTGTGGGATGCACAATTCAGCCCATAATACTTCTCTAACTTTTGTTTGTCTCTTATATTTCTCTTTTAATATTACTCCCACAGGCACAGCCTCCTGAGCCCAAGACTAGGCTAGATCCTCTTGTTAGTCCCTTTTATACCCACACATTTTATTCACAGTCCTTATCATAATGGTAATAAGAGCCATTGTAATTTGTTCCTCTCTCTTACTGACCCCATTCCCCATCCATGATACTACAAACTTTGTGAGGGCAGTGACCAAATCTGTCTGTTCACCAGTTAGTCTTAGCACCTAACCTACTGTCTGCACACAGTAGGCACTCAAGCATATGTAATATTGAATGAATGAATGAAGACAAATAGAAGCCAAGAACACTCTAGGCCCTCCTCATTCCACCTTAGTATCTTTTCTTGAGTATAAAAGACTTGGGTATTCTGGGAGGCAAACATTTCATTCCCAATGCCTGGGCAGGGGAAGGCAGTGTTTCCCAAAAGTCCATATTGTCATCATTGCAGCTTTATGAATGTCAGTCATTCTTCTCCAAGGATGATGTCATCTCCCTAGAATCACCATAAAACCCATGACAAAGGAAACTAACATTAATTGTACATCTACTTTGTTCCAAGCAATTGTTATTCTTATTTGATTCTCATGTCAGCTTTGTAAAGAAAATATAATTTCTGTCTTTACAAACAATGCAACTGAGGCTCAGAGTTTAAATATCTTACCAAAATCATTTTTAAAAAGTTAGAGCTAAGTTAGGTCAGTGGAACCTAATTCTTTGTATCCTCAATGAATCCCAAACAATAAAAAAAGGAAAGAAAAATTTAAAGAAGTTAGAGCTGAAAGCTGGATCCAGGTGTGAGTGGTTTTAAAATCCATGCTGTTTCTTACATACCAAGCATTGGTGGTGAAGTGTGTCGTAGCAAACCATTCTGAGTCCTGAAAGCCCCTGGGAGGCTGCCTGCCTACTGGCCACTCGGAGATTGAAGGCACAGACAGGGAAATACCTACCAATAAAGAATGAAAGAGGGGGAAGAATATGAATAAAGAAATGGAACCTAATGTACTTCCATTTGTTCCACAAACCTTCATTGAATATTTATGTTGAGCACAGGGGCAAGATGCAAAATCTGACTATGTTATTAAGAAAAACCTCTTTATTTTGAAATACTTCTATGTTTACAATATTGCTATGAAAATAGTCCAAAAAGTTCCCATGTACCTTTCATCCAGTTTTCACTAATGTTAACACCTTAGAAACCTGTGATACATTGCTCAAAAAACTAGTAAATTAACATTGGTACAACACTATTAATTGAACTATATACTTCACTATTGTTTCAATAATTCTAAGTGAACTTCGACAAATTATTTCCTAGAATGCATGCAATTGTAGAAAACTTTGCTTCAGATAAACTCTTGTCATATTTGAAGGAAAAGACCATTGCTTCTTAATTGAACAAATGTAAATTTGTAGTTTTAGTTCAGGGAAAGATATGTAGATTTAATTTTATTTTTTAATTAGAGCATAACTGTGTACATTACTGCATTTATGGGGTACAATGTGCTGATTTTATATACAATTTAGAATGTTCACATCAAACTAGTTAACATATCATTCACTTCACTTATTTGTGTTTAGACATATATACTCTACTATTAATATATTTGACATGTACGCTTGCAATATGCACAGTAGGTGAGGTCCCACCAAGCCCAGAAAGGAAAGAAAAGGAGGGTGAGAGGAGGGGAGGGAGCAATGGGTGGAGGTTTAATTTTAATATGTGCATATACTATGAGGACATAGTTTAGGTCAATTGTAAAATCAATGATATATAACACAATTGATTTAAATAATATTTTTACAAATTATGATAAAGCTCATAAGCTAGAGTTTCTATTTTATCCCTCTTGAGCAAATGTTCCCAAATGATTTGATTACAAAAATTAATAACAAAAATATCTGATATGTTGAGAACACAGCATATGTCAGTTATTACATATCTTCATTTGTCTAATCCTCAGAACACCTATCTATGCAAATTAACATTAATGTAAAAATAATCAAGTATTCATGAAGAAATGGCAACTGATGGGTAGAAGCAACATGAATATTTTGCTCAATGTTCAGTGAATTATGATGTAGGTTAGTACTGAAATTTGTTTAAACGAAGGATGAGAGAGTAGGAAGGCACTTAGGAAACATCTTCACCTCTCTATTTTAAAGGTCAGTGCATTGAGGCCAAATGGTGACAATTGAATCAATCACAAACGGTCATGTAAACTACTTTCTGAAATACATGGCTCAATTCTGGTACACTGTCATAATGCTTACATAATTTATAGCTTCTCTCATTTCATTCATAAAAATCAAAGGTCACAAAAGAAATAGACCAATGAAATAGAAAGGAGAGCTTAGAACCAGACCTATAATGTCAAATAGGGTTTGAGACAGTATAAGTGAAGAAAGAGCCAATTTAATAATCAGCAATTCTTAAAACTGGTTGACATAATTATCAGATTTTCTGATACCCTATTAGGAATTTTGTAAGATCAGCAACACATACAAAAATAATTCAACATGACCAAGTGGGCTTCATCCAAGAGCTGGAAGGATGGTTCAACATACATGAGTCCACAAATGTAATTCACCACATAAATAGATACAAAAACAAACACCATACAATCCTTTGAATTGATGCACAAAAGGTTATTTGACAAAATTCAGCACCCTTTCATGATCAGAATGCTCAAAAAAATCCCGCAAAATTGTAAAGGCTATGTACGACAAACCTACAGCCAAAACCATATTTAGGGGGGGGACAATTGAAAGCATTTTCACTTAGAAACAGACAAGATTGCCAACTTTTATTGAATATTCTCATGGTGATGGAAATTCTCGCCACAGCAATCAGGCAAGAGAAAGGATATCAAGGGGGTCTAAATGGGGAAAGAAGAAATCAAACTATCACTCTTCACTGACTATATGATCTTAGATATAGAAAACCCTTCAACTACGAGAATCCTGGCATTGATAAATAAATTCAACAAAGTCTCAGGTTACATAAATCAATGTACACAAATCAGTAGCTTTCATATATGCTAACAACAGTCAAGCTGAGAATCAAAGATGGTGTACCTTTCCTTCTAGCAACAAAGAAAGTAAAATACCCAGGAATATACTTAACAAAGGAGATGGAAGATCTCTATAGGGAGAATTATAAAACACTGATGAGAGAAATTGCAGAAGATGAACATAGATGGAAAAATATATCATGTTCATGGATTGGCAGAATCAATATTGTTGAAATGACTATACTTCCCAAAATGATTTTCAGATTCAATTCAATTCTTATTAAAATACCAATGTCATTTTTTGCAGATCTAGAATAAAAATAGTTCTACATTTCCTATGGAACCAGAAAAGCCCCTACATAGCCAATGCAACCTTATGTAATAAGAACAAAGTGGAAGGCATCACATTACCATACTTCAAGTATACTACAAGGCTATTGTAACAAAACAGCATGGTACTGGCACAAAAACAGAGACATAGACTTATGAATCAGAACAGAGAACCCAGAGATGAAATCATCCTCATATTTCTAAATGATTTTTGACAAAATTGATAAAAAAAATATACACTAGGGAAGTATCCCTGTTCAATAAACATTGTTGGGAAAATTGAATAGTAAAATGTAAAAGATGTAAAACAGTAAAATGTAAAATTGTAAAAATGTAAAAGACTAAAACAGAATCCACACCTCTCACCGCTCACAAAAATTAACTCCCAAAGACTTAACTCTAAATTATAAGAATTCTAGAAGAAAATGTTGGGAAAACTTTTACAGATATCAGCCTAGGCAAAAAATTCATGAAGAAGACCTCCAAAAGTAATCACAGCAACAACAAAAATAAATAAATGGGACCTGATCAAATTTGAAAAATCCTGCACAGCCAAGGACACAATCAAAAGAGCAATTGGACAAAACACTGAATGGGAGAAAATATTTGCATGCTATACATTTGATAAAGGCTGATAACAATTGTCTACAAAGAACTCAACAAAGCCAGCAAGAAAAAAAAAAAAAAAAAAAAACAACCCCATTGGATAATGGGCAAGGGACATGAACAGGAACTTTTCAAATGAAGATATACTAATGGCCAGCAAACTCATGAAAAACTGCTCAATGTTGCTAATCATTAGGGAAATGCAAATCAAAACCACATTGAAATATCACTTAATTCCAGAAAGAATGCCTCTTATCAAAAAGTCCCAAAACAAATAAGTACTGGCATAGATGTGGAGAGAAAGGAACACTTAGACACAGTTGTTGAGGTTTCAAACTAGTACAACCTCTATGGAAAATTGTATGGAGATACCTCAAAGTACATAAAGTAGGCCTACCATTTGATCCAGCAATCCCACTGCTAAGGGAAAGAAAGGTCATTACATAAAAAAGGGAAATCCCACCCAAGGGAAAGAAAGGTCATTACATAAAAAAAGACACCTTCACCTGAATGCTTGTAGCAGCACAGTTCACAATCACAAAGACATAGAAACAACCCAAGTGTGCACCAATGCATGAACGGATTAATAAAATGTGGCATGTGTATAGCATGGCCTACTAAGTTATTAAAAAAAAAAAAATTGGTGGTCTACTATCTTTTGTGACAACCTGGGTGGAAGTGGAACCATCCTTCAAAGTGAAACGTCACAAGAATGGAGAAACAAACAATTGTACTCAATACCAAATTGGAACTAATTGATCAATATTTAAGTGCACATATGGAAATAAATTGCAATGAAAATTAAGCTGGAGGGAGGAAGGATGTGGGGATGGGGAAGTTCACACCTACCAGGTACAGTGCACACTATCTGGGTGAAGGGCACACTTATAACTTTGACTCAATCTGTACAAAAATAAAGTATGTAATAAAGCATGTGTATCCCCCTAATATTCTGAAATTTAAAATATTAACAAAACAAAACAAAAAAAAAAACAAAAAAACCCTGAAAATAGAACTGCCACAGGCTAACAGGCTCACACTGGGTATATATTCAAGGGAAAGGAAATCAGTCTACAAGAGAGATAGCTGCACACCCATGTTTGTGGCAGCACTATTCACAATAGGTGTCCATCAATGGATGAATGAAGAAAATGTGGTACATATACACAATGGATTACTATTCAGCTATTTTAAAAAAGAATGAAATCCTGTCATTCACAGGAACATAGATGAGCTTGGACAACATTATGTTAAGTGAAATTAGCCAGGAAAAGAAAGGTAAACAGCATATGTTCTCACTTATATACAGAAACAAAAAATTAATCTCATGGAAGTAGAGAGTAGAATAGTGGTTATGAGAGGTCTGGAAGGGTAGAGAATCATAAGAAGGGATTGGCTAAAATATAGGAAACTACAGCTAAAAAGGAATAAGTTCTAGTGTCTATAGCACTGTAGGATGCATACAGTCAAAAGTAATTATGTATTTTCATATAACTAGAAGAGTTTGAATGTTCCTAACACAAAGAAATGATAAATGTTTGAAATGGTGGATGTACTAATTACTCTGACATGATCATTACACATTGTAAGTACAAAACTCACTATGGAGTATATTTGCTCCATAAATATACACAATTATGTATCAATTAAAAATTTTAATTAAAAGTAAATAAATAAAAGGTGGAGAAAATAATTTATCTAAAAATAAACTATTTTCAGTTTTAAATTCTAATATATAATAATAAATATTGACAGATATAACCCTCATAGAAAAATGATTTTTAGTTTTTTCAATAAAATATAGAAATGTTTGCTTAGACCAAAAATTTTAGAAACCAATGGCTTAGTGATGGATTACTTATTTGGAGAGAACATGCTCAGTCTTTGGCAATAAATAATGTATCATTTACAAAAGAAAATATATATAAATACAAATAATCACTATGCATTTTACAAGCATATCCAAATATACAAAGTAGAGTGGACATTTGTATATGGAAAGAAAATGGAAGAGATTATGTATTCAAAGTAGGAAAATAAGGAAATAGTGTTTAAATGGACAAATGATAGTGTATGGCATAACTTAAGTGTATAATTAATTTTACTTTCTGCAACTGCAATTGCAACAAAACCAAATAATTCAAAGAATTTGTGTTGTTGCTGTATCAGATAATGTGATTTTAAATTCCTTTGTTAGGTTTTTGCCGTATTGGATAATGTGCTTTTAGGTTCCTTTGTAGCAAATGCAAGAGAGTATTAGAAGATAATATTCCTACGTAAAAGTTAAGTTATGAATCATTTATAATTTCAAGATATTATAACTTCAAGATTAAGGATTCCCTGACATGTGATACTTCACTCAACCTTCCCCATTTCTGAACAGTTTGATGCTAACACTCTATTCAACTTCTAGTATACATAATAATGTTTTCAAAATTTTCTCCAAATCTATCAATAAAAATCTTTATCAAAATCAAACAAATGACAATTTGTTTTCATTTTAAGAGCATTAAATATTAATTGGATAATGTAAAGCAGTTAAAATGGAAATGGAAAGAGGTGAAATAGTAGTACATTATAGTAAATATTGATAGTAGAAAGTTATATTTGTCCTCAATTATTTATCTCCTTGGAATATTGATAAAATAGATTCTTAAATATTTAAAAATGTATTTTTACCTGCAAAGGAAAGAGTTACTTTTTGTTAGCTTAAGGAAAGAGTTCCTAGAATGAGACTAACTTGGAATAATGGCATTCAAAGTCAGACTGCAAAAGATTTATTGATGTATTGAAGGAAAATAATAAAATATTTAAATTTTAAGTGAATTTTTACTTTATATTTCATAATATACATAAATATATGCTAACATGCACTTATATAAAATATGTTATAAAAATAAAACATACAAAAAACATATTAATGGCAATGTTCACACATTTTTAACTTAACACAATAAATGATTGTTAGAGGGTACATAGCAGGAAACTTTTCTTCTTCTTTTTTATTTTATTTCTTTTCCTTTTAAAAAATTTCCAGATTAGGTCGGTGCCTGTGGCTTAAAGAGATAGAGCACCAGCCCCATATGCAGGAGGTGGCGGGTTCAAACCCAGCCCTGGCGCAAAACTGCAAAATAACAACAACAACAACAACAAATTTCCAGATTAATATAAAGGCACAAACAATTAGGTCACAATGTTTGCATTTGTTAGGTAAAGTCCCTGTTGGAGTGGCATCCTATACCTAGGAGGTGTGCCATGTACCCTTACATCATGTCCATTAGGTCGGAGCACACTGATCTCTGTCCCTCTTCCCCTCAACTTGAATTGAGTTTTTCTCTTGTGTGGGCGTGTATTAGTTCATCTACTGCCTTCATATTAGTAGTTCTTCTTCCTATTGTAGAATTTCATTCAAGGGATGACTAGGAGCAGAAATGCAGAATTGGCTGGTCAGTGGTTCTTAACCCTGGCTCAACTTCCAGGGTTTTCAGTAAAGCCTATATTAACATTTAAGTTTTACCCCAGACCAATCACATCAGAATTCTGGGATTGAGGCACAAGGTTTTGGTAGTTTTCAAAGCTACCCCCAGAGACTCTATTGTGCAGCCCGTTTTGAAAACCTAGACTTCAAAGTGCTATAGGAAATGAAATTACCCAGAAATGTTTTGTTGCATTTCATTCTCTCACTTTCTCATGGATGTTCTATTTGACCTAATCCTTGCTCAGTCATCAGCAAAGACTTAGTGTTATTTTATTCCACTTTCTGTGATATGTCATTTCAAAAGGTCTTGTTCATGCTCATGTTCTTGTTTCAAACGCTGTTTTTCCTAATCATCCGTTTCACAACAAGCATTTCTTCTGCTTCATCCTGTGGAGAAATCACATGTGGCACTACAAAGCAGCAATTTGAAGAGTAATAAATATGAACAAAGAAAACTAAATCACTTCCCTTAGGACTCCAAAAGCTTAAGTAAACACTCCTTATGTTTCTTATTCTGGGGGGGAGGCTATCCTGTCAAGGTCCACTAGAGAATTAGCCTCCAGCCTACAACTTGACAATTTGAAGATCTAAAGAGTTGAGTTCTTTCTCACACATTGTAACTTATCTTCTACCATACAAGGATTACTTTGATTTCACTTTGCTAAATGGAAAGCCTGCAAAAAAAATTTGATGCCTTTGTGTTTTGAAGGCATGTGTATGGTAATTCTTAGAGTATAAATGGATGCATTCCATGTTAGCTCTTAGTGTTAGGTACTGGGAGTTTGCCAGATTATTTTTTTTTCCATTATAAACAAAGTACCAATACTTTGTTTGAACTTGAAGTATCCATATGTTGTTTGGAATCATACTTAGTTTGAACTTGAAATCCAACAGAAATAATTCTCATAAACACAAATCTCAATTCCCAAAGCAAATTGTTGACAAAAAATATCTAGATGGTATAACTTTATATCTTTATAAAGAAATGTCTATATATTTTTCAAAATTCCTTCTTTTCCTTGTAATTATTTTTATAAAATTACGACTGAGGCCAGCTGTGGTGGTTTATGCCTATAATCCTAGCACTTTGGGAAGCTGAGGTGGGAGGATTGGTTGAGCCCAGAAATTTGAGACCAGCCTAGGCAATGGTGAGATGCTATCTCTATTTTTTAAAAAATAGCTGGGTGTGGTGGTGTGCACTTGCAGTTCCACCTTCTTGGGAGGCTGGGACAGGAAGATCACTTGAGCCCAAGAGTTTGAGGTTGCGGTGAGCCAATGCACTATAGCCCATGCAACAGAGCAAGACCTTGTCTTTAAAAAAAAATAATAACAAATATAATTATGTTTGAACAATCACAATAACATAAAGGCATTTTCTGAACTTTTTTTTTTTTTTTAATTTCAGGCTAATTTGAGGGTACAAAGCATTGAGTTACAATGTTTTTGCATTTGATAGGTATAGTCCCTGTTGTAGTTGTGTCCTGCTCCCAAAGGTGTGCCATATACCCCTACATTGTGCCCACTGAGAGCACGCCAATACCCCTCCCTCCTCCCTTCTGCCCCCCTCCTTCCTCCTCCCCTGAACTGGACTTCAATTGAATTTTTCTCTTGTGTGGGTGTATATTAGATCATCTACTGGCTTCATATTAGTATTGGGTACACTGGATACATATTTTTCACATGTGATATTTTACTAAGAAGAACATGTTTCAACTCCATCCAGGTTAATACAAAAGATGTAAAGTCTCCATTTTTTTATGGTTGAATAGTGTTCCACACTATACATATACTATAGTTTATTAATCCATTCCTGGTTTGTTGGACATTTAGGTTGTTTCCCCATCTTGGCAATTATAAACTGAGTTTCAATAAGCAATCTAGTACAAATGTCTTTATGATAAAATGATTTTTTCCCTTCTAAGTTAGTAGAAAATCTTAGTAATGGGATTGCAGGATCAAATGGAAGGTCTATTTTGAGTTGTCTGAGGATTCTTCATACTCCTTGCCAAAGAGGTTGTACTAGTTTGCAACCACACCAACAGTGTAAACGTGTTCCCTTCTCTCCACAACTGTGCCAGTATCTGCAGCTTTGGGACTTTGTGATATGGGCTATTCTCACTGGGGTTAGGTGATATCTCAGTGTGGTTTTGATTTGCATTTCTCTGACGATTAAGAATGATGAACATTTTTTTCATATGAACATAATGATTTTTGTCAGAGCATATTAGATTTTCAACTTCAACATAACTAATGCTCCAATTTTAAAATACATATTCTTATCATCCTGATATAAAATCCTTAGGTTATACAATTTTACTTTAACATCATTGTGCATGTCTGTTAGTATCCTAAGTTTAATATAAAAATAAAAATTAATTCATAATAAAACATTTTATTCCTCTGCATGATCAGACTAGAAGATTGATGACTGTTTACTCTTTGGCCTGTGTAAAAATGTTGCCTGAAACAGTTGTGCTGTTCAGGGAACTTAATTATTAATGATGTAGTTATGAATAACATGATTTTCCCAAAACATGGAGCTATTCTGCACAATCTTCCCTTGGAGTTGGTTACATTAGGTTTGAAACTCAGATAGTCAGACATGGGATTTTCACCTGTTGCGTGACCGGAGACGCGAACGAGCAGAAGCTTTGCTGTAGGTGTAAAACTCGCTCCTGTAATTATTAAATCAAGAAACAGGCCATACACTCTGATATGGTGTATAGCAAAGTTTTTTATTTTAAGTTCAGGTT
>CAUYPK010107354.1:0-11950 GCA_963574355.1 Loris lydekkerianus | reverse complement strand
CCATTCTGTTACTGAGGGATTCTAATGTGTTTCTAAGATCTTTGAGGGCTGCAACTTATTGTCTCAATGTGTCAAAATCTTTGGTCATTTGGTCTTTGAATTCATTGAATTCTTGAGATATCTTTTGGGTTACTGCTTGGAGTTCTTATTCAATTTTATTTGCTATCGAGATTCTGAATTCGATTTCTGACATCTCAGCTATTTGTTTGTGCATGGGATCTTGTGCTGTTTCTGCCCCATTGATCCTTGGGGGAGTTGATCTACTCTGATTGTTCATATTGCCAGAGTTTTTCTGTTGATTTCACCTCATGATTGTTTTTCACCGTTGCCTCCTGCTATCCTCAGAGTTGGGAGGTGTCTCTCCAAGATTAGACCCCAGCAGGATCACTCTATTGTTGCTGGATCTTTGTAGGGAGTGACCCTGTGTAGTTCCTCTGGGGCTGCTCCACCTACGGAGTTCTGGTTGTGGAAGCAGCTCCGGCATGTGACACACCCGGATCCAGCAATGGGGCGGGAGGTCGTGCACACGGTTCTAGGAGTTCCTAGGGCCCAGTGACTTTGGCACAGAGAGCCCATGGCTGCAGCAGTCTCTGGCCAGGAGAAAGGCTCTGCACTGAGGCAAGGAGGACTCTAGAGGGCATGCGGCTACCAGTATCCCTGGCCAGATGAGCAGGCCAGTGTGGAGGCTGGGAGGACCCAGGAGGGAGGATGTAGGGTTGCGCAGTTCCCACAGTTTCTGGTCAGGTCATGCGGAGGCCCAGTTGGTGCGGGGTTGTGGCGCAGATCTTATGGAGTTCCGGGCAGTGCCAAGCCCAAGTGTTTGAGGTTGCTATGAGCTCTGATGCCAGAGCACTCTACCCAGGGCAACAGCCGAAGCTCCAGTGCGCCAAAACTGTCTCATTCTGCCCCTAAGGTTAAGGCTGTAAGGCAGCTCAGTCCCCTCCTTTAGGCTGCTCAGTCACTAGGTTACTAGGTCCTGCCCAAATCTTGCTCTGGGACCCTGAGGGCAGAGCTTGCCGGGGCAGTTCTCTCACAATGGCTCCCTGTGGTCCATAGCGAAACACTATTAGCTTTGTCTGGCTCAGTGGCTCAGTTTGGGGCCCTAGACAATGCCCAAAGTTCTCCGCACTCCTGCTCAAGCTCTCCCCAAGGCAGTTTAACCGAATGCCAAGTTTAAAAACACCAAAACAGTTCACAGGTAAGGCCTTTCTGGTTTGAAGTCTCACTGCTGCTTGTACTTACGGTTGCCAGCGGGATTAGGTTGATCGAACACACGCAACCACTTGCCAGTTTCCCACTGTTTTTGTCCTCCTCTTGGGGTCCAGAAGTCCCTTGCTGACTCTCTGTGTCCTCAAAGGGATGATTATAGGCAGATCCCACCAGCCAGAGATGCCTGGAGTCTTATCTCCCCAGACTCACCGTGCCCAGTTGCAGAGAAGCTGTTACTTGGCCACCATCTTTAATCTCTCGTTCAACATTCTTTGATTTGTAATTGGTTAGAGAAATGAAACTTTGTCTAAAGGCTTTGAGTGTTTTGAATTAAGGAATCTGTTGTTCAGAGACAAGCCACTGGTCATGTACTGAAATGCAAGTGGTCTATTAGGTAAATGGATGACCTGCAGGTGTGGTTTTAGCTTGTCTTGCAGTCTTAGGCCTGTTAACAAGTCACAAAGGACAGGTCTGAGAAGGGACAGGACATGATGAGGCCTATCTGACCTGCTCTCTCTTTTTTTTCTTTTCTTTTTTTTTTCTTTTTTGAGACAAGGTCTCACTATGTAATCCTGTGTAGAGTGTGATGGCATCACAGTTCACAGCAACATCCAACTCTTGGGCTTAAGCGATTCTCTTGTGTAGAAGAATGAACACCATACTTATAAGAATAGTCACCAGTTCCTGATGGAAACACTGAGAGCAGGATAGTCTCCTGGCAGGCCCAGAGATGTTTTGCAGCTGGGGACAAGACATCAAGTAACTCAGGGCTCTAGGAATGAGATAAAATCAGTTGCTCGTTAGTAAGCAGGTGTTGGACATTGAATATTTTTGGTGCTTCAGTATGGGAGTTGAGCCTGTGGGGAAAGAGCACATAGTGATCCTTAAGCATGTGGCCCTTATCTGTGGCTTTCTCCACACCTGTGTATCATCTTAATAAATAGGCACTGCAGAGGTTGTTCAGGGCTTTCCTGCCTCTGGTGAGCCTCACCTCTTGCAAGCTTGTACTTTCAATCCATGTACTGGCTGTTTCGTGCATGCAGCACTGACGACATAGAGGCTCCAACACTCTTGCCTCAGCCTCCCAAGAAGCTGGCACTACAGGTGCCTGCCACAATGCCCTGCTATTTTTTTGTTGTTGTCATCATTGTTGTTTAGCAGGCCCTGGCTGGGTTCAAACCCACCAGCCCTGGTGCATGTGGCCATTGCCCTAACCATTTAGCTGTGGGTGCCGAGCCTGACCTGCTTTCTCTCAGCCAGCAACTCAGTTTTAGGATATTCTTAGAGTCCCTTTGGTCCACAGAGGGTCAACTCAGTCAGCTAGAGGGGTTTAGGATTTTGTTTTAGTTCACACTCTATTCAAAATTTAGTGCAATTTTTGGGAGAATATACATTAGAAGGGATGATGATCAGAGAAGCTCATGGATGGGGGATACCACAAGACCAGAGATTTGCCCAAGAAAAGCCTGAACCAGCCTATTTAAGCACTGCCTCCCACCCCCCAGTCAGGGAGCACACCTTAAGGGTAGGGGCCTCTGCTCTTGAGCCTCCGTGTCTGACCCATATGACCCCAACATGTGGTCACAGGACAAGGGACTGTGGGGGGGTGCCCTTGATTGGGGCAGTCCAGTTTTCCCAGTAACTTTGTTACTGTGCTGTGGAAAGGAGCTCAGGGAATTTCACCTCAAAATATGACTCCTTTGTATAAACAGTATTTCAAGTTAAAAAGCCCTTTAGACATTAACAATCTTGGAAGGAGCTTTCCCACTTTCTCCGTAGAAAACCAGACCCATGAAAAAGAACAATTAACTACCCTTCCCCTTTGTGTTCTCTCAGTATATTGCAGGAAAGCTGATCAAGATGCATCCAGACGAAGCCCAAATAATAGTAAATGTAATACCTCTCAGGCTAGTTTAATTTCCAAAGAGGATCATTTACAATTCCACCTGTTTCCATTATCTATCCATCCTTCCTGTAACCCTTTATTGCCCCTATACTAAATTACCTATATTCCTCTTCTCACCTGTCCTTTTTTGTTTGAGACAGAGTCTCACTCTGTCACCCTGGGTAGAGTGCAGTGGCCTCAGCATAGCTCACAGCAACCTCAAACTCCTGGGTTCAAGTGATCCTCTTGCTTCAGCCTCCCAAGTAGCTGAGACTAAAGAGTCTACTAGCCTGGCTGGGCTAGTTTTTCTATAGCTCAAGGGGTCCAACCGCTTCTGCTTCCCAGAGTGCTGGGATTATAGTCATGAGCCATGTCACCTGGTCTTCCCCATTCTTCTAAAATGAGGGTATGTAAATATTAAACCTCATTGAGATATTGGATAATCACTCAATCACTCTATTATTTTGTCTGTGTACAAGATAAATAAATCTCTTTCTCTTATTCATCTGCCTTATTATGAGTTGATCTTTCAGCAAAACTTCAGTGTGAAGGGAGATTTCTCCTTATTATATGTGAGTGTGCAGGATGTATGGCATTAATGTATAAACTATCAAGACTTAACAATGTAACAGCTTACCGACTTTTGAAGATATTGGTGCTTGATATCTTCTTAAGGGAAGTTTGCCTGTACATTTTCTGGATTTAACTTTTTCTGTATCAATTTTATGGAAAGTCACTAGATTAACTGTTTAGAAAAGAAAAAAAAAACTATAAGGCACATTAAGGCATTAAGAATTGTGTGTGAATTGTTCATGATATTCACATACAACCTTCAACACAACCAAAATAATCTCAATTATGAAAGAAAAGAAAAAAGCCTGGATAGACACCTCACCAAAGAAGATGTACAAATGATAAAAAGCACATGAAGAGATGATCAATATCATACATCATTAGAGAATTGTAAATCAAGAAGACAAAAGATACCACTACACATATTCCAGTGGCCAAAATCCAGTGCCAAAGGCTGATGAGGACGTGGGGCAAGCAGCACATTCCCCACTGCTGGGGATGCAGAGTGCAGCAGTCTCCTTGGGAGGCAGTTTGGTGGTTTCCTGCAAAACTAAGTATAGTTTCCATCACTCCTAAGTGTTTACCCAATGGAGTTGAAAACTTATGTTCACATGGAAACCTGCATGTGAATGTTTACAGCAACCTTTTTATAATCACTAAAAACTGGAAGCAACTAAGACGACCCCTGAAACCAGTGTGTAAGACCATGGCACACTTACACAATGCCATGTTCCTCCGCAGTAATAGAAAGAGTGACCATCAGCAACACGATGATAAAATGCAGTGTGGCACTTCGGTGGGGTCCTGAAGACAAAACACGTTAGAGGAAAATTTAAAAAAACTGTGGACTGTGATAACATATCAGTATCAGTTCATCAGTTGTAAAAAATTAACCAAATCAACACAATAGCTTTTTTAGCTCACTGATTTCTAATTCAATAGTGTTATTTAAAAATTAATTTCATTGGGCTATGCCTGTGGCTCAAAGGAGTAGGGCGCTGGCCCCATATGCCGGAGGTGGAGGGTTCAAACCCAGCCCCAGCCAAAAAAAAAAAAAAATTAATTTCATTTAAAAAGTAATACCTGGCTCGGCGCCTATAGCTCAAGTGGCTAAGGTGCCAGCCACATACACCTGAGCTAGTGGGTTCAAATCCAGCCTGGACCTGCCAAATAACAATGACAGCTGATACCAAAAAATAGCTGGATGTTGTGGCAGGTGCCTGTAGTCCCAGCTACTTGGGAGACTGAGGCAAGAGAATCGGCTTAAGCCAACGAGTTGGAAGTTGCTGTGAGCTGTGATGCCATGGCTCTACCCAGGGCAGCAGCCTGAGGCTCTATTTCAAAAAATAAAAAAAATAAAAAGCAATACCTGATTCTCTCTGATACTCCCCTTGCCCCCAGTGTTCAGAAACTTCTACTGACTCTCCTGTTTCCCATAGCATTCTAGCTACTTGAGGAGGCTCAGTGAGAATCTGTGCCCCCTTTTTCCTCTCTTTTTTCTTTCTCTTTACCAAGATAATAGTTGGGAAAATTAATTGTGTAATTAAGATCTTACCTGGCATTGTCGTGTTACAGAAGAATTCTCATGGAACCAGGTATGATAAAGCACATTAACAAACACAAGTTGACTTTACCTGGGGTGCCAATCAGTGCCTAGAAAGCTCTCCCAGGAAAACTGGCTGGTTCCCGGTTCACAGACAGTGAGGCAGGCCCTGACCCCAGCAAATTTGATAGAACTGCAGGGGAACTTGGGGAAGAGGGATTCTAAAGCTCTATTTCCTAGCTTAGAATAGTAAATAACAGAAGACTTTAAAAATCTGAGATTTCTTATGAAAACTTAGGATGGGCATTAATTTTGTATTGCTCAATAATGTAAAGTTCTAAGCAGGCAAAAGCAAACTCAGGGAGGCCTCTGTGGCTAAGTAACACTTTTGGTGCTCCTATGGAAACAGTCTAAGGAAGCCAGCTTTTCCTTGTGATGAGGAATACTCCTTTTAGAGATTACTATAATCATATGTGGAGGAGGGGCAAGAGGTGACATCCAGGACAGATTGTGAATGACTTTGAAACAAGGGAAAAATTGGTGTCCTCACTGTTTTGAGCTAATTCACACGTTACAAGCTAGCTGACATCAATGCAAATGACTCTTGACTACAAGCATGAAAATGAACTTTGATGGAAGTACAATTGATGTCTTCACCACCTGGAAGGAAGCCTGTTGTGCTTCTATTAAGCAAATTCGTATTAAGGGTTGCTGATTGCCTGTGTGTGTCTGCTCTTAGGATTTTCCCTTTAATTGGTTGTAACCCGTCATTGTTTTTCAGATTAAATATTTAGGGAAATGAATGCTTTGACATGTTTTCATTTTATGTTGGTATGAGACTCATGTTTTTACCCTTTAAAACAGTTGTGGCATCTGTCCCTGGTGATAAACATTTCAAGGCAGATGAATGTCGCTCAGAATGTGGATTTATTTTGTGAAACAGTAGAAAGAGTGCTCATTATAGAATCAGGAGGCCACAAGTCTTCTAATCTAGGGACCCTCGGAAGAATCACTTAAGCTCTCTGATCTCATCTGTCTAATGAAAGCTCCAAGTCAGGTGATTCCCGAGTAGCACGTAGGCACACCTACCATTGGCGTTCATGTCCAGATGGGGTATTTAGGGTGAGTAGTCAAAATCCGAGGTCTTACTGGAAACTGCCACACTTCCTCAACAGTTCTTGAGCTTCCCCCTCAAGTGCTATGTTCCAGGCATCCATCTAGCTTGATTTCTGGCCTGGCTTTAACAAACAAGGGGTTGTGAACACAACAGGCTCCATCTATACTTCCCATACCAGGTCATCCTGGGGAACATGGGGCTGGTCACAGAGCAGTGCTTCCCTGGCTACCTGGCTAATCATTCTACACCTTTGCAGAGGGTGGCTTGGATCAGCCAATTAGGTGACCTCCTGCAGTGCAATAAACTTTGTTTTTAATCAGCAAACATATAACCTCTACTGATCTCAGCTGTTATTTTTCTTTCCCCTAAACATTTTTAACTTTTTAAAGAGTTGTGGTAAAAATACATAACATAAATTTTCCAGGCAAAGCATTTTATTAGGTGTACAGTTCAGTAATGTAAAGTACATTCACATTGCTATGGACCATCACTACCATTAATATAAAGAACTTTCTCATTTTCCCACACTGAAACTCTACACTCATTAACACTAACTCCCCACTGCCATTGCCACCCCCAGCCCTTGGCAGCCACCATTCTTCTTTATGTCTATATGAATTTGACTACTCTGGAAACCTCAGATGACTGGAAGTATGCAGCATTTGTCCTAATGTGTCTGGCTTATTTCACTCAGCATACTGTCCTGGATGTCCATCCCTGTGGTAGCAGGTGCAAAGATTCCCTTCCTTTTTAAAGCTGAATTTACTGCATTGTATGGCTGTAGTACAGTTTGTTCATTCAACCACACACAGTCATTTGGGTTGATCAGATCTTTTGTGTATTGTGAATAATGTTGCTATTACCCCTTAAACATGTTAAAGTTGACCAACGTGAGACAAAAGGGAGAGAATGCAGAAGGTGAGACGTGGGTGTGCGGGGCAAGAACTGCTTGCACGTGTGAGTGTGTAGAGAGATCCCAGGTGGGGTCTTGCTGGGAGAGAGCTTGCCCCTTGGCTGCATGGCTGGGGGAGCATTTGTTGCTTCCTTTGTCCATCAGGATCCCAATTGGCTGCAGGGCAGCGGCCCAGGCTGATACTCATTCCACACATGTGGGAACAGGGCCTCCTAATCCCTATGGCTTGGGGAGACATATCTTCTTCCTTCTCCCAGAAACTCTGTGTCCAAGTAGGTGTTACCAGCCACTATTCACCCAAATGGCCATTTCGTGCAGGCACTGCTGGTCAGGCCCTAAGAAGGCTAGATGAGCCTAGGTGCCAACATCTGGAGATTATTTATTCACTTCCAAGGCCTGCTGTCAGAGAAAATTTGGAGAACTGAACTGCATGGTAACAATCAAGAACCCAGTGCACTCTGTGCTCACAGCGAGGTGTTGACTGACTATAAATTTAGTCTAGAGTAAAAATGCTTTGAAGATAAAACCACTTTAAGGTAGAGGATATTGTGTAAATTTGTAAGCTGTGAGGAGGAAGCTGTTTATACAATAGTGATTAACAACATTACTGATCTTTACTTTTAGTATGAGAATAAAAAGTAACAAAGAGAAACAAGAGGGCAGAGAAGTTCTGCTGGGAGATACTCTCACTGTTCTCTGGAATTGCTGGCTTTTCTGCAAATAAAAGTAAAACTGCTGAGCTCTCATCCGCTTCTTCATTGATTGCTTTGGTGACAGGAGGGCAGACTCCTGGGTTCAGAAACAAAGGTTGTATTGTATAAATGAGTGCTTAGAAAATCTCTAAGGTGAGGACCCCTTAGCCAATAGCCGGGAAAGGGAGAAGCAGCATCTGATGGACTGTTTGGCTCTCAGATGACACCTTACCTAATTGTTGATATTTTCTATTTACTACCAGCATTCTGTAGCTTGGACTTTTGAGGAAGAGATGTCATACATATTTTGATATGTCCTGAGGGGAATCATAAAATGTCTTTCCTCAGAAGTGATGCTGGGGCATCAGCAAGGAACTGGGACGGTCTTCCCTGTGGGCGGAGGAAGAAGGAGCTAGCACTCCCAGAGTGTCTGCTAAGTGCAGACACTGGCTTGGCTCACAGCATTGGCTGTTTGCACTGGGTGCAGATTTTGGAGGGCATGGGTGAGCTCCCCTCAGGGGAAATCTGAGGATACAGGTTTATGCACCAAATTTGGAGCTGGGCTTTGTTGCCGAGGTCAGCATGGCTCAGAACAGATGTGGCAGGGTGGGTTGGTATGGTTGCAGGAAGCATGGCACTGAGAACGCCCTATAGATGACCAGCAAATGGAGTGGAGTTTGCTCTCCCTCCTCCTGGCAAGCAGGGGATATCCTGTGGGCTGGACTGGTGTGTAGTATGAGCAGGAAGCTTGCAGAGCTGCAGGGCCTGTTAGGAGCACCAGGCTCCAAAGCTAATTAACGACTGTTATGAATTTGAAAAGCAACAAGGCCAGTATCAACACCAACTAACCAACTGGGTCAAAAGTCATTTAGGGCCATGCAGAGGGGCATCCCTGTAGGTCCAGGTCCTTCGGAGACTGAGGCCAGGAGTTTGAGGTTGCAGTGCATATGATCACACCTGTGAGTAACATGGTGAGACCCCAACTCTAAAAAAAAAAGGCATGACAAGTGAGGCACAAGTGGACCTCAAATTTCTACAACTATCAAGTGCTAGAACGATGTCAGAAGAGATAGGAGGAGATTTTAGTCCTCAGTTTGTTCAGGGATTTCATCTCATTGTGAGCTTTGGACGTCTATGATCTATAAGTCCCTCCACTAACACCAAAATTATTTTTGATAGTTTCAGACTTTTTAATTTTAATTCCAGGGTTTTTTTTTATTTTCCCCTTTTACACAAACCAAAGTAGAAAAAATAATATAGGATTAAAATTGCAAAAGTAGAAGAATCAGTAGAACATGTATACACAAAAAAGTATGCATAGGAAGATGGGCTTATTTACAATGAAGAAACGAATGTCAAGTGGAGGTAGTTTTGACATGAAACATTAAAAAAAAATCAAACTGCTACAATGGGTACCACCATTTACAGCAGTATTGAAAGGGGAAAAAATAACGTAAGGACAGATATATCACAAGGTACAGGTTTTATAGCATCAGGGCAATAAATTCACAAAACTATATTATAGCTAGTTAATCAGTTTAATATTTGTTCCCAAATATGTCACATGTTTTGGCTCTCAGAAGTTCATTCCTACAGATTTAAACTACTCTAAATTTCTAGCTACTGAGAAGGAAATAATGATTATAAGAAGCTTTCCAAAGAGTTAAAAAATCTAAGTAGACCAGAGGCCAACTATAATCACTTCAAGTCTGCTCTTACCAACAGCCCTTGCATTTTTCAGAGAAATATCTAGGAGAAAAGTCAGACACCAGTGTAGTGACTATCCCCTACGCCAAACCTATGGGGACTGAAATGGCCAGGTAATTACCATAAAATGAGAATTTTATTTAAAGGTGCATTCTGGTCTCAAAAATTAGCCAGATAAGATTATTTCCTACTGAAATGAATCTTAACTAAACATAAAAGACTTCTGGGCTTTACTGGAGGATGGTGTTGGAGTAAAGGTCATAGATATGAGTCTTAATCTACTGTGTGTTAATAGCTAAAGTCAGCTGAAAATGAGAAATTTAAAATGCTAAAAATGCTAAATAGAATCTTTTGAAAGTCTGCTATTAAAAAGCCTTTACAGATTTACTAACTTAAAGTCTTAGTGCAGGGGGCCAAGAGCTCTAAGCATGTCAGAGCTCCTCATTTGGGAGAAAGAACATTTCCTACAAATTGTAAGTTTTGCACAAGGGAGAAACCTACACACACTAGGTCATGGAATTATTAAGAGGGGATGAGAATCATGGAGATTCTTCTCCACAGTAAAGAAACAGAATGAGGAATGAATCATAATTGGTCTCTTCATCAGAAGTGGTAAACCTGGTCTCTATAGTCTTGAAGTCAGTTTTTCAAGCAGACCCTGAAAGCAGACCCTGGAACCAGCTTCCTGCAGCCACAGACCACTACCCTGTATCTAAGTAAAGCAAAGATCAGATCCAACAATTATCCAAGGTCACTTTAACCATACTAAAGAGTAAAGACTACCACTATATTATTTTAAATGAAGTTGTCTAAAATTAAGAATTCAATTAGTGCTGGGTGAGAAAAATCAAAATAACTCATACTTGCTAATGAGTTGTCTATATAAGCCCAGCTGATGAGAATGTACCCAACTACACTTTCTATTGTCTATAGGCAGAGTAAGGGAGAGGCAAAGAGCTACTTCTATAACATTGTAGTATCCAGACCGTGTAGTAGAAACTGTTCCCAAGGACAACACACACCCCGTTATCACGCTGAATAAAGCAGATGGATTATTCATTTTTCTTTTCTGTTTGTTTGAGAAGCTTGTTTATCTCCCTTAGTTTCAGACTTTTCTTGACATCTAGGAGCCAGCAATATTGCCTAGAGCTGCCTCATCCCCTACATCAGTGGTTAAAAGTAATAATAATCTCCCAACATTTATTGTCTGGCCACTTCTCTTCACTCTCTGCTATCAGCCTAGTGCAAGCTGAGGTGGTCTCTCACCTGTACTGTACCAACGTAGTCACAACTAGATCTACCATCTCTCCAAACTGATACTGAATGGTCTTCTAAAAAGGTATATATGATTGTAATTCTTCCCTCTTAAATCTCCTTACCTATTTTCCATGCTCAGAAGATAAAGACGAGTTCCTGGACATGCTTGACAAGGGCCAGCTTTCTCTCCAGTCCAACTGTCCAGTTGATGCCCCTCCTTTCTGAATCTCAGCACCCCGCTTCTCTTAGGCCCTTATATTTACCAACCTCTCAACTGCCACAGGGACTTTGCACATACTGTTCTTCCTGTCTGGAATGACCTTCCTCTGTTTAACTAGTTAACCTCTAGTCATCTTAGTTCAATGTTCACTTCAGTGGAAGCTTTTCTGATCTCTCTGACCAGATCCAACCTTCCCACTAACAGACTCTCATAGAACCATGGGCACTTATACTTGATACAGTTGTAATTTTATATTTACTTGTATTTTGCAAGTTGGCATCTGTCTCCCTTCCAAACTGTTAGCTCTACGAGATCAGAAAACAACCTTGCTTTTCCTTATCATTGTTATCTTATAGTTTGTCATTCGTGCTACAATTATTTATTGGGTCCTTACAGGCACCAGTGTTCTAGATGTTGGGACAAACAAGGTCCCTATCCACAGGGAGTGTGCTTTTCCACACATATTAGGAGTCTACTAATATCAGTTCAATAAAATCATTCTATGTTTGTTATGTGAAAGGCACTTGCTAAGCACTTTTTTATTTTTAATTTTTTTTTTGGTTTGGAAGTATATTTATTTATTATTATTATTTTTTTATTATACATAAAAATATGCACCATAGATGTGGCCCGACCCATCACCCCCCCACCCTTCCCCTTCCTTGGTCCTTTCCCCATAGTCTTGTGGTATAGTTGGGTTATAGCCTTTGTGAAAGCTATAGTTTAGCCTCTTGTGTTTCTTGTTCCTCTGAGTTGTCCTAGCAATTCTTCCTTACCTCAGGAACAGCATTTTATTCCAGTTTGTAGTCATTTTCACATACACAAGACCAGCCT